>JANTPM010000009.1:11723128-11739118 GCA_025434745.1 Erythroxylum divaricatum
CCATAAGCTTCCACATCAACATTAGATATTTTTCTTCATTCCAAACCTTATCTTTTGTCATAACTCATAATTATCCACAATGAAGGAGGGTTTGTATTTTCTAACATGTTTTTCGAGTATACAACCTTCGCAAATCTTTTCCAATGATGCAATGTCAGGTAAATTGATAACCATCTCTTTGTTTTTCAGAAGTTTATAGCCTTTCATATTAAGGTGATCATACCTTATATGCCAAAATTCATTTTCCTTCATCTCTTTACTTAACAAGGTTGTCTCTGCACAAGTGAAGTCAAAGGGGAACATTCTGTTTGCAGACATGTAAGCGCAAGCAAGAGTCTCATTCTTAGATTTGTTTTTCACCAAGCATTTGCCACTTTCAAATAGAATAGAATAACCAGCAGTAACCAACTGTCCTACACTCAAAATATTGTGTGCCAATGAAGGTGCAAAGTGGGCATCTTTAATGAATTTCTTTTGGTTCCTACAATAACCATGATTGTACCTCGACCTTCGATCTAGATCTGTTTATCATCACCAAGTCGAATTTGTATGTAAACTTGGATTTTTCACCTGTCATATAGTGAGAACAACCACTATCAACATACTAGGCTTCATTTGTAGCTTCCCCGATCTTTGCACAAGCCATAAAAAAGTAAACATTTTGTTCTTCTTCTTCCTTAACATACTTGGCTTCTTTTGGTTTAAACCAATAGGTGCTGTCTCTGTGTCCAAATTTTTTGCAATATGAGCACTACACCGAGCTAAGTCGACCTCGACCTCGTCCACGAAAGCCACCTTTGCTTCTTCCTCTAGATCGTTGATTTGATGATTCTGCCTCCCCTTTGATTTGGAATGTTATCTCCTCCTTCTTTGGGATAGACTTATTGATTCTTGCTTCATGTGCTTGTAGAGACCCCATTAATTCATCAAATGAAAAGGAAGACAGATCTTTTGACTCTTCAATTGTTGCCACTACATGATCAAATTTAGGAGCCAAACTCCTTAAAACCTTAGCAATAGTAGTTTCGTTTGAAATCTTTTCTCTATAAGAACGCATTTGACTTACTATAGAAGACACTATAGCCAGATACTCTCGAACTGATTCATTATTCTTCATGTTAGAAGTTTCAAATTCTCATCTAGGAGGCTATAATTTAATAGTGATTACCTTGATAGAACCTTGAAATTCAATTTTTAGAATTTCCCATGCCTACTTGACTGAGGTAGCTACTACAATACTTTAAAAAATGGCTTCTTCCACTACTTGTTGAATAAAAAACAGCGCCTTTGCATCCTTCTCTTGGTTCTCTCTGCTGCAAGTTTCATCATCACTGGTTTCTACATACCCTTTCTCCACAAAGTCCCACAGATCTTGGAACTTAAACAAGGTTCTCATCTTTATGCTCCAGAACTCATAGGAGTCCCTCTTGAACACAGGGATTTGTGGTTTAGAGACATTGAGGGTGCTCCAATTTGCTGCCATTAAATGCAAAGAAAAGAACTCCTAGTTTAGAACCAACCAAGCTCTGATACAAGATTCGTTGGAGAATTTAGAGAAGTAACAGAGAGTTTGAAAGAAATTGATACTGTTGATCAACTGATAACTTATTAACTTAGAGAGCAGACACCTATAAATAGGCAATACAATGAAAATGACTTGTAGATAAAAACAGCAAACTAGATAAAATGACTCAACCACTTAAAGATCTATGGCAAAAAAGTAGGAACTACAGCAACAAGAAAATCTGAAAAGATATATTTGTTACAAAAGAAGTTTGAATGAACTGAACTACTAACAGAAATAATTATTACAAATGTTCAAGTACCTTAAAAATTCAAAAAGGATTTGCTTTCCCTGAACAACTCAAAAAAGATTTGCTTTCTCATCTTATTAGGGGTCGCAGACCTTGGCCTGCGTCCTACCCATAATCTTATCAAGATTCATCCCTGCACAAGTAAAACATAATTAAAAAATTGTTCGAAAGTAATTAGAAAATGTGTGAAATGACGAATGATGAAAGAGCTATGAATATAATGAGTAAAATGACGAATGATGAAAGAGCTACGAGTCTATTGATCTGAAGCGCCAATATAAGGTGTCCGGGATACTGCAGATGTTTTTTCTAGTCTCAAGCTTTTGCATCTTACACCCGAACACAAAAGGGTTCATTTTTACGACAATTCTTTAGTGTTACATCGTATAGACTACTTAGTGGACTTTGATGTCTGACTTTAACAGCGGAGTCGGCGATTGATTTTACAGGTTTATAAATGAAAAGGATTTCAGGGGCTCGGCCTGGTTTTTGTCAGTTGGGCCACTATGGGTCTACAGCAGATGTGTAGTTACTGTTTAGGTATATTGAATGATTTTCACGAGATAAGAGTCATAACACCAATGCTAAAGCTATCGTTACAATGTATACTAGATCATTTTCATTTGTGGGAAAATATTCATGTGTTGTCACTTTTTGAACAAGGAATTGTTGGATTTCAGGAGAAGATGAGTTGCATTTTACATTAACAGTAATGAAATAACCAACTTAGCTCATATATCGATAAACAAATCAAAGTTTTAAAAGAGCAGATTAAAAGCCACCAGTAATACTAATTGATGAGTTGCGTGACCACGAAATGTAGCAGATATATATATATATATATATAGCGTAACTATCAAATGAATGCCAAGAGAAGTAGTAGTAGTAAAGGACGTCCTCAAATAGCTAGGTAGGTAGGCTAGGCCAACTATATCTCATATCATATGATTAAGATCAGGTGGTCCTCTGCGGGGAATCCAATGAGTTTCTGCTGATAAGGTGCCCACCAATGCCGTTTCTTCATTGGCAAAACCAGATGTGTTTGAGCACACAATAGGGACGTTTACCTAAAACTTGGGATTGTTTATGAAACAACAGATCGAGAACTTTGAGCTTCTTTTTATTTTCTTATTTTTAATCAAAAGTCAATATGTGTAGAAAGAAGTGAGATTTTGAACAGTAAATGGGTGGCTACTACGACAAACTTGACTATTATAATCATACATGCAATTGCATCGGCAGAGGTTAACTTAGGAACCTGATCACAGCTAGCCTGGCCAGCATGCAAGCAACATTATCCTGTATGTTTCACTTCCCGGGGCTGAAGAATGCGAACTTTTCCAACATAATTAATTCATCAGCATACCCAACACATCATCTGATCAAGCTCATCCTGTGCTGTTAAAGGTGAGACAGCAAAATCACCACATTTCCTCCACCCAATGGCGTAATTATGATGGCAAGTGGCAGCTCCATTCCAGGAAAACAAACCATCCTCTCTTTTGGCAGCTTAACATATAACACTAAATACCAAAAGGATTCCCGAATCAGTTGATTGGCTATGCCAAGTTGGCTCCTGTTGGTTTCATATTTCCTAGGA
The DNA here is from genome assembly GCA_025434745.1 of Erythroxylum divaricatum. Classification (NCBI taxonomy): domain Eukaryota; kingdom Viridiplantae; phylum Streptophyta; class Magnoliopsida; order Malpighiales; family Erythroxylaceae; genus Erythroxylum; species Erythroxylum divaricatum. The sequence continues at coordinate 11,726,543 of JANTPM010000009.1, forward strand.
CTAATTTAATGCCGGTGGGACCTGATAAGTCTTTTAAACTACAGATGCCCAAAAACCAGGGCAATTCTTCAGTAGTGTCTATGAGAATGTTAGCAAGTAACACGCGCACCACCGTGCAGAAGTGTTGTTCATCTGTAAGAGAAACAGGGCATAAGAAAGAGTGCATGACATCCTCTCCCAGTTCCAGGGACCGTTTCAAACACCATGCACACAGTGTTCCCAGAGCTAAAGATCCTGTATGAAGGGTAGCTAGAACGCACAGTTCATTTCAGATATGATGCTTCTCTTTTGACCAAAGCACACAGAAAAAAAGAACATGGCATTTCCTACCCACATCAAAAAGCATATACGCCATTCTCTCATCACTTACGGAGCCACTGTCCGGCACCATCATACAAGTGCTGTGTTGGCATGGAATCTGCGTAGACTGGGTGAAAGAGGGTATGTTAGCTGCTACACTAGTAGGCAAGAAAAAGTAACGAACCCGCAGATCTTTGCATGGAGTGATCCTTATTTTATTTTTAATTACGGCCCACATGATTTGGTCGTGTAAACCAAGACAAGAAGATCAATTTTCTTGCGTCCTTGAGTCGCATGATCGATGTATAATCCCATGCATAGCGAGCAGAGCATAATAAAAGTAGCTGAGCTTCATACCTCCAGGAAAAAAAGAGAGGTACGTACAGTTGTTTGTTACTATTTGTACTTTTACATGATAAGGGTGTTGAAAGGTCCAAGTCTTTTAATTGGTGACAGATACTTGCAGGAGGCGGTCCTAGTCCTACGCCTGTTATTTGCCAAAAGGAGAAGGAAAGAAGTGCTCGGCTCCAGATTTGTTATTCTAGGCAATTATGAAAACAAGACTGTACATTTCCACTTTAGCTGCTTTTTTTGTTTTTTGTTTTTTAAGCTTTGCCTTTGTCAGACAGACAAATAAATAAAACGTTATTGTTTGTTTGTCCCACTCCTAACAAAAAGAGTTAACTTTGATGTAAAGCAACACCTTTTAGTCGTTTTCTCTAAACCTTTTCTTGTTTCAGTGTGCTACTGCTAGCTCTTTTGTATTGTTAATGTGAATTTCAATTTCTTCAAGCCACTGCTCTATATATATGCATGTGAATTCATAAAAAGCCTAACGACTCATAGGCTCTGTAATACTTTTTCTGAGTATCTCCTCAGTTTGTTCTTGGATTAAGAACTGACAGTCTAAATTAGGAGACATTTACCATTGCCTATATGTCTCCACCACGCTTATACACAAGATAACACATGTAGTTCTTCACTTTGTTTAAACCTTCAGAGTTTGTACTTTGTACTTTCTCTCCGCCAGACCGAGCCTTTTGAGAGGCTATGATGTCCTCGTTGTTACTTTGCTCACTCCTCTGTCTCTCTCTTTGCTTCTTGGCATACACCGAGATTGATGGAGATTAAAAAACATAACCCTTTTCATGACCAAATCAGATATATAAAAACAAGAAGAAGAGTTTAATGTCTGTCTCCCTGCCCAGTAATTCTAAACGCCACACTATGTTTTCTTATTATCGTGAAACTGAAAGAGAACATGAATTCAATGCCAACAAAGCTCCCATGCTGGGATTGATGTGAGTCGTGACTAACCAACATTATATGCAAAGTTTTAGTTTTATGGCCTTCATGACATTCAGAAGTGATTTAACCAGACCGGTTGGGTTGCCAAATGAGAAGGGAACCGAGACTCTTTCTCATCCCAAAGGATGTCACAGCCTATAAATAAGCTCAACCAACTCCAAACCTCAAGCCTCCCACCATTAGTTGGGTAAACAAATGTAAAAATTGACTGCCTTGATTAAAGGAAAAACACAAGAGTTATACATTGTTTATGTTCCATGGCCCGGTCTGGTGTCATGTCATGCAGGCAGCATAAGTAACAGGCGAGGCGAGTGAATATGATAACAAAATTTTAACATAAATCTGCAACTCTTTCTCTTGGCCAGCTCATTTCTCTCTCATCGCCCAATACCAACAGTAAGCAATCGATACCACAGTTAGTTTATATTGTATTCGTAGTGGTGAAAGATGATTCCTTGAACGTGTTCCCAGCCAGATCCCCGTCTTTCTTGAGAGACGACTTCCCTTTGCCTTTTCTTCTCCTTTGTTTCCTTCACCCTTAATCTTCAATTCCCCATTCTCTTTGGTCGATTTTGACTTTAAATATCTCATCTTCGATTCTGGGTTGTGGTTATATTGTGCTATAAGTTAACACACACTCAGATATGGCCAATGGAGGCGAAGGAATGACGTTGTTTGGCGATGAAGAGTTGAGAGAGATTAGTGGGGTCAAGAGAGGTGTAGATTACATAGAGGTGACGTGTGGGTGCACCAGCCACAGATATGGTGATGCTGTGGGGAGGCTTAGGGTTTTTGTCAATGGTGACCTTGAGATCACCTGTGAATGCACTCCTGGTTGCAACGAAGGTGTCTCTCTCTCCTTCCTTTTTCCCTTTCTGCACCTTTCTCTCTCCACCTGTATGGGTTTCATTGTTGTGCATGTTGACTGTTTCTTGACGTTGATAGGTGTCGCTTTCTGCTGTTTAATCAACTGAAATGGCCGGAGAGCGGTACCATTGTTTTGTGGATTCGTTTGCTATATAGTTCAAGACTCTTAAGTGTATGTTGTTTTGTCTCAGTGAGTGAGCTTTGTCTGCCGTTGTGCACAATAAGATAGAGCTCTGGGGCTTTCGAACTTGATATCTTTCGGCTTCGTACCCAAGGCTTAAGAAGCTTTTGTTTTCAGGGATAACTTGAGAAGGATGATCGTTCACCTCCATCTTCTCTCCTCCTGAATGGCTGTGTTTGTGTTGATGCTTTAAGTTCTGGCTTTGTATTAGGAATCAATCTTTTTCTTCCTTACAGTCACAGACAGAGCAAGGCTTTCTGTGGAATCGTCTTGACCTTTGTACTATACAACGCCCTTCCCGAGGCTTCATATATTCTTCTGTGATAACTAGTTACCTATTCATGGTTGACGCTGGTCATTTTAACCCGGAGGATGTCCAGGCAGCTCTGTTGTTTTATTATAACATATTAGTTGAGCTTAGTATCTTGCGTTTAGTGTGCATGCTTTTGTGGCTATTTGGTGGATAAGTTCTAGTAAGGTACGGAGAATGCACCATTTAGCAGCTCACATACACCGTCCTTCTCCCTATCGTGCATTTTATATAAAAGTGTAACTAGAATGGCTGCTTCATTGGTATGTCTAACTCCATCGAATTGCTTGAAGAGTTAATGCCATCTGCTTAAAGTTGAAGGTGCTTGCTAAATCGAAATTTTTATATGGATTCTGAAGTTGAATAAAAACAAGCCGCCGATACCAAGAGTTGTAGTGATTACAACGATATATTGGGGTAGTTTGTTCCACTGCCCTCGGCCATGAGAATAGAGCTAAGTCCATTGGAAGAGGAATGATGGCGTGCGTAAGAACAACCATTACTAGCTAGCATGAAAAGACAAAATCGACCCGTCCTTTATTTCTCTGAACGAAATTGATATTTGCTGGACCCACCTGAACTTTTTGGGCCAGGTTTTTTCAGTTGCTCCTCATCGTATAGTTTTCAGAGAAGGTGGTATCTTTTGGAGCAGTATAATACAGCTAGGGCTATATCTCTGTCGTTATTGACTTCATTATCTATTCCCAGTGAGTGATAGTTGATAACCTTTAATGTTGTAACACGGAGGACAATCACAAGTTTATCCTCTTCCATTCTCTGCTTTTCCAAGTCCTTGTGATGGTTTAGATGTAATCTACATTTTCTTATAGTTTGATCCATGTTCCTAAAAGATTTGAAATGCTCTATTTGTAACCTTGCTTTGCATGTTTGATTGTTGCTGATTGTTGAGCGGTGATTCTAATTGCATGCTAGGCAAGATGACTCCAGCTGCATTTGAGAAGCATTCTGGTAGAGAGACAGCTAGAAAATGGAAGAACAATATTTGGATCATAGGCAATGGGGAGAAGGTTCCATTGTCAAAGACGGTGTTGCTCAAGTATTATAATCAAGCTTCGAAAAATGGAAATGGATCGCAGAGGTCCAACAATGGGCGAGTTTGCCATCGGGATGAGTTTGTTCGTTGTACTACATGTACTAAGGAGCGCAGGTTTCGATTGCGAACCAAAGAGGAATGCCGACTTCACCATGATGCATTGGCAGATCCAAATTGGAAATGTTCTGATCTGCCATTTGACAAGTATGTATCTTTTGCCTTTTACATTGAATAAAACTACCTGAATAAAATATTTGTATAACCGTTATTGCTGATGCTCTTGTTTTTGTTATAGTTCGTTTATTGCTAGCTCTGTCAGCAGGAAAATGCCACATCTATATATATATATATAAATATATCGAGTTAGCATATTTATGAAACTAGAAAAAATGAACCATTTGTTACTTTTGTTTTGAATTCATCGAGTCATAGTAGCTAACATTAGCTGCTTGTATCTGTTGTTCCTAGTATTATTTGTTATGGATGTTTCTGTGTGTGATGTTCAGTAATTGATCAGAGAAAAGAACATATATTGCTAGCTAGAAGATGGCCTGGATGAGTATAGTTTCATTTTTTATTGTTAATTTTATCATTAATTACTTGAATACTGTCCAACCTGGATAATGGAACTTGGCGCTGTGGATATTGACAATTACTTCAATTTCCCTGAATTTCAGAACTGTTACTTCACATGCATAAAAGAACTAGCAACAAGAGCGGAAGTGCCATTTGCATGTGTAAATATTAAAGGTTTTTGATGCATTGGAATTGACTTGAATACGAGAAAATTAAAGTCTGTTTCCTGTTAACAATATTCATCAGTGTAGAATCATGTCGAAAAGGTTAATTTGAAAATTCTAGACTCTTATCTTCTTTGAGGAAATATTTGTAAGTTTATTAATCAAGGGTAACGTGTAAGTTACATCAATTTTAGACTGGCAGGAGATTACTAGTTTAGGCAAAGGTCTCTTCACAGCATGCAAGAAGATAAGGATGCTACATGAACAAATTAGACTGGATATCATGATTGTACTAGACGCTGCAAATATATGTTGATCTTTGTTAGATGGTACCTCTTGTGATAGTTCTGACTCTATATGTTGAGGAAACTAATGTTTAATCAAACAGCCAAGAATAACCAATAGTTTTCGCTCTAAATATTAACCAAAAAAAAGAAAAACTCCTCCAATTAAAAGTTGAGGTTTGGCATCAGATGCTGAAACATTGATATTGGATGGTCTTTTTATATGGCTATTCCATTTGGTGATAATATTTTGTCCAACTTTCCCTTTTTTTTACAGATTTACATCCTTGGATATTCGTACCTCTGTCCATTTTAGAGGTTTTGAAGTAGGAATTAAGGTTATTTTCTGGAGAGTTTAGAAAATTTGAGCTGTCAAATAAGCATGCAGTTTCAACTGGATGCTGAAACTTTTGAAAATTATCAAGAAAAAGTGAAAATTGTTGACAGGCAGACAATAATTGACTCTTGGTTACTGACTTATAGAGCTGTTTTGTTGACTTATTATGTCTTACCATGTTGGTTTCCTTTCCTTTTTATTTTTCCTCTGTATTTAATACTGTCGTGGAATGATATCTGGTAGAGGAAGAGGAGAAATTAAAGTAAATTCATAAAGCTACAAGTGGAGAATTTTTCATACCCTTTTTTTTGTGAAGGTAAAGAGAGAACATATTCACATGGTAGCCTTTACATTCTGCTGCTAGACTTGTTATCTTTAATCTTCTTCTTTGTTTCATTGTGACCATCAATTCTCAAAAGTTTTAAAACAATGGTTTGTATAAGAAATGTGAATCTTTCTATCGAAAAAGAGAGGATCTTTCCATATCCCAAGGATGTTGTTTTAAGTTGATGTAGATTAACTTGTTAGATTAAAAACAATCATCCTCTTTTTAAGTGAACAACTTTTTAAGGAAGTCCTTTTCTACTGCTTTCCGATTACATGATAGGATTTGAATGAGTGGCGTGAATGTACCAGTTATAGCTGAAGCTAAATGCATGGATAAGTTATGTCCTGCTTGACGTAGAAATGTAGCTTAATCTTCTGAACCTTCAATCAAGAGTGAACTTACTTTGACTACAAATGCTTTCTTATTTACACGTGTACAGCGATGATGTTCAAGACAGCTGATTGATTTTCTTGCGCAGAACAACGTGTGATCATGATGAAGAACGAGCCAGTCGACGGATATACAGGGGCTGCACACGGTCACCAACTTGCAAGGGTTGCACATCCTGTGTTTGCTTTGGGTGTGAACTCTGCCGTTTCTCAGATTGTAGCTGCCAGACCTGCGTCGACTTCACAAGGAATGCAAAAGCTTGAACTGAAGAGCATATGCTTCTATCGTCTCTGATGATGGCTCTGCTCATTGAAGGCCATTATCACCTCGTTTAATCCATCCACAGTACTGCTTCAGGAAAAGGTCCGAGTTGCTGACACTCAACTTTCAAATGCCAGTCATTTGCTCTAAGCAAATGTTATATAGCATTCATTGACTAGTGTATAATTTCCATTTCTACTTCAGAAATCGTATGTCTATCCATTTAAAGTAATTTCAGCTTTGATTCAATTCTATCTGCGCTATGAGAGATGCTTAGAAAAGAGATATCAGAGAAAAATAAAAAGAAAAGAGACTTGGAGAAGGCTTTTGGATGATTTCCAATGGATTCATCAAGCTATAAAATAGAGGAGAGATCCGACGAAGAAATATAAAGTAAAGAGCTCATTTAAGAAGGGTAGCATATTCCCCATATTGGTATGGTTCAATATATCAATCGAGTGAACTACTAATTAGGGGTGAGCATTATTCGGACCGGTCCGATTATCCGGCCCGGTCTGAATTAATTCGGATAAAGAAATTACCTAATTCGGATAATTCGGGTCGGTCCGGATATTACCCGAATTATTTTCGGGCCAGGACGAGTAATTCTAAAAAAATTCGGGCCGGCCTGATTACTCGAATTAGGTTTAAAAAATTATAAAATAGGATAATTAGGATAATTCGGGTAAATCGGGCCGGGATAAATCTGGTAAATCGGGCCGAGTAAATAAGTAATTCGGGTAAATCGGGCCGGGGTAAATTCGGGTAATTGAAAGTTCGGGTTCGAGCCGAGTAAGAGAAAAATTTTTTGAGTAATTCGGGTCGGGTAAGAGAAAAAAATTTCGGGTAATTCGGACCAGGCCTGAACAGTAAAAATCCGGCCTGAATTACCCGAATGCTCACCCCTACTACTAATTGACTGATTTTTAAAGCTAGAGAGGTTAATATAAAATCAAACCAACCATTTTTCCGTAATAGTTTATTTTAGTTGAAGTGGTTATTATATAGAAGGCTTTCATTGTTTTATCCCTAATGATAAGTATTTATATTAAGCACAAGGATGACAATTCAGCCCGGACCTGAGGTCAGATAACCAAATCTAAAACGTCATCGTTTCGAAAATTATTTAAAGAAAACCTAGTTCGGTTGATTGCTGCCTCTAATTAAGCATGTTGAACCCCTAAATATCTATATTGCAATACATTAAGCCTCCTCTAGGTCAATATCTCACATACAAACACGTTGACAAGTCTCGTGAAGTGATAGGAACGTTTAGTATCATATTAAGTTAATCTTATCAAAGGCATGATGGTGGCTGAGAAAAATAAATGAACTTAGATATATGTCAATTTTGTGTGATTGATAAAGAAGTCCTATAAGAAGTTTGAGATATTATACAATGCATTATGACAATCTCAAAATTAGCTTATATGATGCCCAAAATTTCTAAAATAATGTTACAATGTAAAGTCACGAGGATACATAATATGCTAAATACTCTCTCTTTAACGTATTTCTTAAGCTTCAACAATAATTCAAGAACTACCGGTCTAGATATTCAATAACACAACACGTTTATAATTTTTGTTTAGCAGACACTTGTAATCTTTTGTTCTTGTTGACTCATTAGGCAGTCCAATTGGACAATTGGATAGAACACGACCTTCTTGGGATCTAGTCATTCTCTTTCGATGATTTAACGCCTTGTTATCTTTTTGACTTTGATTCAAGCAATAATTCAATCACTTTTAAGTAACTTTTCCAAGAATTGACGCACCTCTGTAACATCGACTCTTAAGTATAAACTCTAGCTCTTGAATCATCTCATTGTTCATCAAATCCAAATTTCAATTATCAACTCCAAAGCTCTCCGCAATCTTTATCTTGCAACATAACTCTCCAATATCATCTATCAACACTTAAACAATATCATTTTATTCTATATTTTCTTATCATCCAAGCCATGTCTATCTCTTGTGCTTATGCTATGTACTTAGTGCCACATATATGATTTTATAAAATACTCTTCTATCCATTGAAGGTGTATACTTCTTTTCCTATAAATATATTATTGGCATATTGTTCTTTTTTTAACTTTTCACGATTAGACAATTTGGTCTCAAGTTTTCTTATAATTTTTTGTTTCACACCCACAATAAGTTAAATCTATTTGCCTTGATTGTTGAAACAAGAACCTTAGTTATGGACTCTACCCGGTGGTCTATTAGTATCTATTTACATAAAAATCTGGACTTGGGCTGCTTAATACTTTGTATGCTTCGAATCACAACCCAACCACCGATCATTACATCGACAAAAAAGGTTTGATCACTTAATTTCCTACAGCTTGCTAGGCTTTCCCCTTCGAATTCAATTTTCGTTACTTTACACTATTTCTAACATTTTACATTTATATTTACACATTTAAGGATGGGATAAATGAATAAGCAAGCAATATATACATATAAAATGTCAGTTGATATACTAAATACACTTAGAATTCCCAGTTTACATATATATTGTGCCTAAAACTCTTGGGTCCAAATTTTAAACTATGAGTAAAGCATAGGCGCAGGAACAACCATAGTGAGATGTTATGACAAAACAATGCAGGAAGAAACATAGTAAAGATAATAGGGCACGACAATGCAGTTCAAAGGAGAAAGCAGATTAAAACGTACAGGCATAATGCATCAAACGACAACGTGGATCAGATTAAAGAAAATAAGAACTAAAATGTAAGTGTCAAGCACGAGGTGCTGGGAATGACAAAATGATCAACGTAACACATCAAATATCTTGTAGAAATTAATGTTTTAACAATTGAATTGAGAATTAAACCGATAAGATAAAAGATTTAAGACTTTTCCACTTAACCACACGAAACTGGGCACCTCTCATACTAGACTAAAATTTGTTTAACAGAAAACAGTATGCAATAGGAAATGGATTTATAAACCACTTGCATTATGATAGAAAAGCAGCTTGCAGAAAGTAAACAGTTATATAGCTACCATGCATAAGTTATGTTTAAATTTCTACAACATTTCAACAAAACCTTCACTTTGATGCATGTCTACCTCTACCACGGGCAGCACGACCACCTCCCTGATGATATGGGTTTCTTCCATGGTTGGATGAGCTGCCCAAGTTGAATTGCTGAGGAGCTTGGAAACTGCTAGCAATAGTATGCGGCTGCGAATTAGAGTTGAGTTCTAATTGTTGTCCATTTGAAAACATTCCTAGGCCTCCTGGAGTAGGTTGACCCTGAAAGCTCATCCCAAAGGATGGTTGATTGGAGAAATTCTGAGTTGAGACTCCCATACAAGATGGTAATCCAGCGGATAAATTTGGCTGCCCACACCAAAAAGGTGCATTAGGAAGTAATCCCAGATTAGGGTTTAATTGCTGCTGAAAGATTATGTTGTTAGGCATTGGGATTTGACAAGGAATCTGCATTTGATCTGGGGAAGGCACTGGCATATTATTAGCCACCACTCCACCAGGAATGACTAGATTTTGTGGCTGTTGAGGACGTAACCCATTTGTCCACATTAGGTTCGGAATGAAACCAGAGGCTTGGGGCACTGATGGAAAGAATGGAGAAAAACCAATCCCAGTGGGGACATCTTGTCCAGTGGAAGAGGATGCACAATAACTATTACCCAATGATGCTCCAACGGTAAAAGCATTTGGGGGATTTTGACCGCGCACTCCTTGATCCATGCCCAATGATTCTTGGTGGCCTAAGCCTTGCTTATCCCTCTGATTCCCATCCCTAGGTTTGACATTCTTTCCCTTTTTTTTCTTTTTTCCATCCGTCTGCACATTCATCCCTCTCTTTGACATTTTCCGCATTCTCCTATACTCTGCCTCTTTCTCGTCGTCTGAAAATTCGTCTTCATCTGACACCTCTTCATCATTCTCCCCAGATGCATCATAGCCTTTTTTGTAAAGGTCCTTATTGTTGAGCACATGATTGGCAAACTCAGGAACAAAAGAGACAAAACTACCTTCACATAGCCCAGCTGGAATTTCATTTTCAGAATTGTATCTCACAACATAGTAAGGATTTTTGACAGGACCAAAAATCTCATCTATTAACCCCAATGGGGATCGCTTTTCAGTTATCCATAGGACAGAACTCTCACTAAGAGGATTGTGTTTCTCTGCACCTTCCACAATGACTTGGGTGCCTATAATCTGAAAATTTAAGCAGCGTTGAGTTAAAATCGCAACCATGAATTCAAGAGTGACACGAGACTATGAAATAGCTTGCAAAGCTTCAACATGCTTGTATTAATTCAACCATTTTTATGTCACTGTATCAGCATTTGTAGGAAAATGAACAAGCCATTCAAGATATACAGACTTACAGACAATATCACTCCAACTGGCAGCATTTTATGATGCGATCCTAAAGTGGCTTTCACAGGAGGAACAGGAGGGAGAATCTGCAAAATGTTGGTACAATATATCACAAAACTAGAAAAACCCAAGGAACCGATTGGCAAGATTATGCACAGCGTCATGCTCTCAAAAAAACTACACATAATTTAAACTTTAAGATATCAAAAGGCATGTTATAAATAATGATAAGTAAAATTAGTCATTAAATCAGCAAACAAGATTAAAAAGTTAATTTGCTTGAGCAAGGGATTGTTTAAATCAAGGAAAAAGGACCACTGTACACTTAACTTCTTACAATGCACTAACAAGATAATATACACAAATCCATAGGTCCAACAATCATATAAGTGTAACTCAGATGCATGATGCATCAAATCAACAATTAATCAAAGAGTGGCATACTGCTCATGCAGATTAACAGAAAATTAAGGCAACTGGGAGTATTTATCACTTTGTCCAGCATCACCAGCACAAGCAATCAACACTTGATTTCCTCAATCATGTTTTAAGAAGTAATAGCTTGATAATGATCTTTTTAAAAACTAAAGATTAGGAAAATTGTCATCATGATAAAAATGCAACGTTAAATTTCATTTTAGCAAAAAAACTGAAAGGGAAGAAAAAAACACAGAATCACATCGCACAGCAAATAATTTCTGTTATACAACAAAATTAGTTTATGTGAAATTGATACTGTTTGACATGAAGGATAATGCCTGCCACTTTGTTTACAACACAAGTACAAGAAGAGATTAAAGCTGAAACTATTTACCTTAAGTTCATTCTTTGATCTGATGGGCCCTCCCATAACAACAGCCCCCTCCTCTTGTTCATCGGATTCAACATCAGTCCACTCAATCATTCCATCCGCATCCTCCCCCTCTTCAGTTCCTTGATCATGGGCACTCCCTCCAATAATCTCATCTGCATTACCATCTCTGATCTCACCTTCTTCAATCTCCTCCAAACTAATTGTTTGTCTAGTTGTCTCTACCTCGAATTCCTTTTTCTTCTCAAACACCTCAGCTTCCTCTTTGTCATCATCATCAGCACTATCACAAGCACTGCTACTAGTACAACTACTCGAAGATGAAGATGAAGTTGAGCTACTTTTGCATTCACCTTCCACAACATTTCCACTGAGATTGTTGCCACACATCTCCATGTTATTCATACCACGTTCAATTCCACTAACTAGACTCCAACCAATGGCTGAACTGTCATTCCCTTTCTCTACTCCATGATTGACTACTTCACTTTTTACATCACATCCATCGGCAATAGAAGATCTCGTTTCAGAAAACAAGGCCGTACTACATATCTGTTCATCACTCACTCTTTCACCTTTCACATCTGTCCTGTTATCAAGAATTGGACTATATGCACCAAGCAAGATAAAGTTTTCAATTTCCTTATCAGCAGTGCAACCCAAATCCCCTTCAAAAACCACATCTCCCTTTGCAATTTGAATTACTTTACTATCAGGAACAGCATAACTTGTTTCAACAGGCAAACTCATTTTTCCCATCTCATCACTGCTTTCTTGTTCATTTTTCACAATGCCATCATAATTGGCAGGCTTAGAACCAGCAAGCAAATTGAACTCCTCTGATGAGCAACTAAAACCCCCCTGATACTCCATTTCTTCCCCCACTTTCATATCATGCATGCCAGGAACAGAATTTGTTTTCACAAGAGGACTTGCTAATGTCGTCGCCTCCTCAGCACTCACTTCTTCACTTCTCACAACAATGCCTTCATTGGAAAGCGGATCAGACCCACCATAAAAGGGGCGTGTATTCATCT
>JANTPM010000009.1:11791337-11821491 GCA_025434745.1 Erythroxylum divaricatum
CCATAAGGAAATAACAAAGGGTATTGCATAGGAAGATAGGCTGGATGCAAATCATGTACTCTTTGTGATAGCCCACATTCTGTTTGAACAATAATATCCTTCCCAATATCTAAAGTATCCACATCACCAACCACTAATGCTGCTACTTGTGATGTTGTAGGTAAGTTATAAGTTTTACCATCACTTTCTCTTTTGTGGATTAGTCTTAGCTTCAAATTCTTGCTATTGGATGTTTGAAATCTATCTTTTGCCATTTTAAAAGTCTGAATCAATATATTATAACTATCAGACATCTCCTTCAAATTCATCACAATAGTACGATCAAGAAAACTCTCATCATCTTTTGATCTGAAAATGGAACATATAGTTTCATCATGGAAAATTAATAATGAGATAAAAATTATATGTAAGACATGACGTGAATTTAAGATGTACCTTATAATAGTCATTCGATTATCAATTTCATGTTCTGTATCAAAGATATACATTTGGGAAAATTTTGGTGGTTGGCTTTCAACTGGAAGTAAGCTGCCAATCTGATGATAATTCTGGCTAGACATTGCAAAAGAATAAGGACTATTTCCATCATTAAGTGACTTGTCAACCTTTCCTCCCCTAGAAGTGAAACTGAAAATCACGTTATAAATCCTAATATATTTCATAAAATGTTTTGATATTGCCAACTGTTTACTGAATACTAACTTTCTTATGTACTCTGGAGGTTGCTTGAAATATGGTAGTTAAATCTTTCCTTGAACACAGTAAAGTCCAAATCTAGGGTTGATAGTGTGCTTAGATTTCTAAATCCTCTCATAGTGCCACATTTGAGCTAAGCGTAGACACAATCAGGGTCACCAAGATCAATATATTTTGTAAAAGAAAAATAAATCTAATATTAACTAAGGCAAACACAAGTTATGCAAAAAACGTTAAACAACCTCTGAGATATTAAACCTTTATGTGCAAAGTAAGTGCTTTCTTCAATACAATCATCTTCATTAATCTCAGTTGCATAGTTTACATCATCACTTTCAACAGCAATAATAATAAATGAATTCAATTATGTAATACCCTATAAGTACATTGAAGAAACAAAAATTAATACAATGTCTTAACAAAATTATATAAATAGAAAAATTAAATGTTTCAACTGTACCTTGTTGAATAGATGCAACATTCAATTCATTTACAATAGCTAAAACAAAGAAGAAAAAAATATTACATAAAAATTTTGAAAGACAATTAATTTAGCATAATTACAATTATATCCATACCATTCACATTATTATCTATTGTGCTACCAATGTCATCTGATAATTCAGATTGTGAATCTTTTAACATAAGATCAGTAATGTCATTGGCTTCATTATTTGTATAATCCTCTAGTGGAACATTTCAATCTGGCAATCCAATTTCACATGCAATGTTTGAAGTCTCAATTTTGTCGTGAATTTTGCAATTGCAAGTTATAGCACTAAATTTACCCATACTTCTAATAACATGTCCTCCTGGCTTCATTGCTAATAGATTTGCATTTTGAGTTCTCTTGGAGATTAAACATGGTGAACTTGCAACAAATGGAATCTAAGGAAGGCTATTTACTTCCAAAATTTCCCTTGATTTAAGCCGTTTGTTTGAGCAACCAACTTCCTCTAAACATAAAAGAAAGTATATGAAATTGAATAATTTACAACAAAAAATAACATTTTTTATATACAATCTAACATTGACAAACCTATAACAGCTAATGAGTTAAAATCTTTGAAAAGGTTCTTAGCATAGTTTGAAAGATCTGTAAATGGATGCCTCTGGTTGAATGCAAAATTTGTTAAATTGCTCTTGGAAAGACTGGATGCTTGGTTTCTATTTGCTGGTGTAACACCATTATGCTGTAAATGAGTTTGAATAGATGATATTCTTCTTTTCAAAAAGTGCTGATTTAAAAGAATTGAAGAGGAAGGTGGTAAACAACAATTTCTGATAATATTTCCATGAACTGCTAAAAAAAATAACACAATAGTTGAATTTGAGAAAAAATGGACATGCTTTAAGTGAAATAGAACTAATGCAAAGTGCACATCATATATAGATCTATTAAATTTGCATAAAGATTGTCATTGTACCTCCTAAAACACCAGTAGCAGTTGTACTTTCTATTTGACTACTTGATGCATTTTCCTTCAATACTGGAGTCTGATTTTCTTTTGAAAATAATTTTTACCATTGGAATTCATAACTTCACTCTTCATACCACACTAGTTTTTCCTTGAAACTACAAACAGAAATCTATGTTGAGTGCACATGATCCATTGTCTTCTGAGGCAGTTTTAGTAGTTATAAAAAAGCAAGAACATATATAACAACCTGATATCTTCACAATAGATATACAAACTATATTTCTAACATCATCACTTAGAATGAATCTTCTATCAAATGAAATTCACTATACTACAAGAGCACATATTCCTTTGTTTTAAATCAGAACTTCTGATCTTTTTTGCAAAGAAGGAACCTTTTGTAAAGCATTATTATACTAACACTGCTATAAGCAAGATGAAAAACTAAATAGAAAGTAACAACTTTAGCAGTTAAATGAAATTATGATCCAATGAATCTTTTGCAAAATAAAATTCATTCCCCACCACAAAGAACACACTCTAACAACACCTCTTCTTTCCTTATAATCGAGAACCTTTGATGTGTTGGTAAAGAAAAAGCCTTTCTGTAAAGTATTATGATCCCTTATATAATAGGATTATAGGCCACAGATAAAATGAAGCTTCTACCACATGAAATTCACTCTACCACAAGAGCACCTATTCCTTTGTTCTAAATCAGAATTTCTGATCTTTTTGCAAATAGGGAACCTTTTATAAAGCATTATTGTACTAATAGTCTTAGAAGCAAGATAAAAAAATAAATAAAAAGTAATAGTTCTAGCAGTTAGATGAAAATCATAAACAAAAAAATAGAAAAAGAATATAAGCATGTTTTACAAAGAAGGCATAACATAACAAAAATTGAGATAGAAATGAAATTTTGATCCAATGAATCTTTTGCAAAATGAAATTCATTCCCCTACCAAAAAGAATACACTCTAACAACTTCTTTCCTTCTAATCGAGAATTTTGATGTGTCTATAAAGAAAAAGTCTTTCTGTAAAGGATTATGATCCCTTATATAATAGGATATATAGATAAAAGGCACTAAATTCTAATACTAAAAACCTTCTCTTATCTGAAATTATTGATATGACAAGGCAATTGAAAATATAACAAGTCCGCTTTTGCTGAAAATATTTAATAGTTATAATAAGAAAATTTAATAAGCATGATTATATGAGTTAAAATTAAAACCTTGGTTAAAAGGCTGATTAAAAGAGATGATAGAAATAAAATAAAATATATTAAAAGAAAATATATAATAAATAATTCAACATCTTTTTAAATCAATAAACTTATTTGCAATCAACATAATTACACCTATAGTAGATAGATTATAGAGCAAAAGGGACCTATATTGCATTCTCCTATGCCGCTAGTTTTGCACAACAACTTGTGAAAGAAATTGTTGCTACTTATTGACCTCACATTTTTTGGTAAAATTCAAGTGGAAAATTTTAAATTTTTAAGCTTCATATATATGTATGCTTGTGCAAACCAATTTTTATGCTTCATATAATTGACACATATAATTATGATTTTTAATTCAATTTTTTTCTCAAATTTAAAAGAATAAATATCTACATACATGAATATAATTGGAGCATTGCCGGAAAGAATGCATTTTGCAATGGAGTCTTGCAAGTAGAGTTACTCATACAATAACCAGCACAAGATTTGCGCCCAAATTTAGCCATTTCCCATCTTTCTACACCACCAGCAACATCTATACTCGAAATCCCTTCCTCCAGCATGAAAATAACGTGCTCAGCAACAATAGCTATCTTCCTATTTTTGTATTTCCCTTTCTAACTCAATCGAAAGTTGCAAAGTGAGAAAAGTCATGAATAGTTAAGAATAGATGGGTGAGATAGAATAGAACCGAGTTGTGAGAGAGAACTTGGTTGAATAACGATGCATAGGGCTATGGGTGGTCATGGTTAGGTATACCTCTAAGACAATAAGAAAGAAAAAGAAATGATATCATTTTATCTGCTTTTGAGAAGCATTAAATGCTTTATGAAGTATGAACATATTTAATATTAGGAGGAGACAAGTTTAGGTCTTATTTGTAGGTGAGATTAGTTAAAAGTAAAAAAAACAATAGACGTATTGTAAGAAAGGAAGAAATGACTAAATTATCCAATTCTTTGACTGAAATGAATGAAAAGGCTTGACATTTTATGCGGGAATTGAACTAAAAATTAAAGTGAAAAGGGTTACATGAAGTAAAAAGCAAATGTCAAAAATGATCCTGTAAGTAGCTAAGCTAACGCCTGGCTGAGGCCAAAAAGGGGTTCGAACATCCAACTTTAGTTGAGATTCACATGGGATGGGACTTGGGAGTCAAGGTGATAACATTGCAACTCCTATTTGTAAACATCAAACAAGGTCATAGTGCAGAAATCACAGTCCTGGCTGCAGCCTCCCGCTTTATCTCTGCGGCTTTCCCACTGCCTCGGAAATACATGTAAACTTGCTGCAGATTATCAACCATATATCTAAGGTCAAATTAGCTTAATTGAATTTGCAGAATGATGTTCTTTTTCTTTTGGGCAGATAATGATTTGTCAAACCTGAATAACCCAGATACTGAGCAGCGCTTCAACACTGAAAAATCCAAATCCTATGAAGTAGAAAACCTGAAAGATAATTACACACCGTCAACCCTCCTTTGCATTTTTCTTTAACCCACTATCTATCATTATAACCAGGACGTAGATAGTATAACGTGCATAAAAGTGATCAATAATTAACTGATTTAAACTTACCCCAACTAAACCACTGAGGCCCAGAAGATCAATAGCTGGCAAGATCCCCCTACAAAAACATGATAACAAACATTAGTAAAGCCGAGAAATTCCCAAGTCTTGAAAATTATGGAGATCAAAGTATTTAGTATATGAAAATTATTGTGTATCCAATAGAATAGTTTTAAGTATTATCTAAAATTATTATATTTATGGAATATTGAAATAGGTGGGCTAAATTTAGTGAAGTATACGCCTTAGAACCATTCATTAGTCTTTGTGTCCATGGACATAAGCTTGCAAGCCAGACCAAAGTTTATATTCACATAACATCAGAGCTAATTTAAGGAATGGACAAATAACTTGAAATGAAACTTTGCAGAATTCAGATAAAACTTTCATCATTAAATCAACAAAGGATATGCAACTAGCTGCAAATTAATGTGGCCAAACAATTAATATGCTTTTCTGATATACAGTAGAAGTCATACTGAAACACCTAGTCCAACCATGATATAATTATTGATTGCAACAAATTTGAGAATATAAATACCCTCTAAACAAGTACCTAGCATACAAAACCTTTCATCACTGACAGAGGTGAAAAGTAACTTACGCAAGAGATTTTCCCTTGAAAATTATTGGAGGAGCGACAGCAGCTAAAACACAAAAACCAATGTGGAACTGCAAGTGAAAAAGTGGAAAGTGTTAAAAACTTACCAACGGATGTTCATTTTGGGAATTAATATCCAAGAGCATTAATGAGATTACCATATATGATAAGAAAAACCACCCAAATTTGAGAGCACTATCAGTCCTGTAAACGTTGTACCAAAATGTTAGCAGAAAAAGGGTTGAGGATAAAATTAAAAGAAAGAGAAGCACATTGCAAACGTAACCTAATTGACAAGTTAATGGAAAACCACTTCTTGCAACCTCAAGTTAACCTCTTCAGAGTTATCACCACTTCATTTTAGTTGAACTAACCATTTCTCCATAAACATTCCCTTTGTTGTCATGTCATTTATTATTTTTCAAAGGAGATCTAAAAATTCCAGATAGATCATAACTCATAATTCAACAAATCAATTTTTACCAAACCATCAAGCTGCTAACTGTTATAAGGACCAAAAGAATTGTGTATAAGATATGCAGCATAGAATCAATCATGGTTTTTAAACGGAAAAGTTAATATACTCTGCACGCGTAAAAATTCTCCAGTAAGATCACCAAAGAGCAGACACTGTCATCAGTCCACAGGAAGCATCACTTCCCTAATTCAAAACTGGTTTCTAAATTCTATATATTTTTGGCATGCAAAATGAAACTTTGTTTATTCACTTTTGCACATCAAATTCTGCAAATGATAAGTCACAAAAGTGGCTGTATTTAAGTAGACTATATATTATGGTTATGATTATCACAGGTCCAATTTACAGCCCAAATTCTAGTGACCTAAAATAAAATGGTGAAGACAGGTTACAACAAAAAGCCTACCTCATTGCACGATAAAGAGGACGATACCACGTGACATATGCTCCAGGAACCCCTGATATGAGATAGATGATGGAAAGAAACCAAATTGTTGGACCTAAACAACGAAGAAAAATTCAGATATGGAGGTGGAATATATCAGTTTGGGAAGCAAGCTAAAAGAATGCATGCTGACCTTCACCCTTGATCCAGGCTGTAGTAACTGCCACTACGTTCCACAATAGGCAAATACATAAACCTGCACTTTTGTAAGATTGAGTTACAGTGGGTATACTTTCTTAGAAGTACTAGATCATTCCATTGACCAGTAAATACACTCAAGGAAAGAAAGAGATAGAGACAGGATAATACACTCGAGAATGGTCTACCTGAATCTGACTAAAGAAAGTATCATCCTAACAACTTTAAAAATAGGGACCTCAAACAGAGGAGACCCAACCAATACTGGATACACAATTGCCCTATGCTCTCCTTGAATATAAAAGGGAAACTTCTAGACCAACCTAATTAAATCAATTAACCAACTATAACAAACTCAAAATCAATGGATAAGGAATAAGTAAAATGACAAGACAGTGCCATTCATTCAACCTGAAATCCATAAAACATACCCAATAATGTTGTGAAAGCAACATATTGTAACTTCTGCAGATGGATTGGTATTTCATTCCCAATATCATGATGGATGACAGGAAAAAATGGTGGCCAATTCTTCTCTTCTATTACAATTCCCGCTGCCAAACAAAGCACACAAGTCAAAGATGGAAAATCTTCCATCCAACCACATTGTCTCGTACAATTTCATGAAAGCAAACAAACCTCTTGCTATTGCATCTTCCTTCCTTTTCAGTTCCTGATCAACACAAAGAAAGTGATCCAAAATTACAATTGAATCATTTATGTCAAGAAATGGAAAAACTAGTTTGAAGGCATTCCTGAAAAGGCTTGTACATTTTGAAGCTTCTATAATGACACACACTCCAAACAATTATAGTTGCATGCCTATATACTATCTTTTCACATAAGACCAGAAAGTACTCAATTGGCATCAATATCAAATGACGGTCCAGATGTTGAGATATTTGAATCAGTAGATTATCACTAGAGATTCCAGGCACATTAAGAAGCTACAATAGTATGAGCAGTCATCACCTGTTCCCTCTTCTTCAATTCTGCCTCTTTGGCTTTAAGTTCCTTTTCTTTTGCTTTTAAATCCTAAAATCAGACAACATATTTGAATGAAATACCACTACGAAATAATATTAAGGCAAAAAGTAAATAGCTCAACATTTTCTCCCATGCCTTAGCAGTATCAAGAGGAATATCAACTGTTGCACCACGATCATAGGGTTCAGGAGGAAGAGGTGAAAGCCTTGAAGTTGCAGGTGGAACACTTCCAGGATTCTAGAGATTTTGCATGAACATAACAATTGTAAACATATCAGCAAACCACAAAAAACAGTGCATTAACAAATCAAACAATGAAAGAATTTACATTTTCCTCCTCCACTTAATATTTCTTTCATTTATCTCTACTCAAATCTTGCTTCAAAGTGTTCAGAGTAAGAGTATCACAAGTAGTGATTCATTCCTCATAAATGCATGATTATATGATCATTGTAAATCAATAAACCATATTCATAATCGAAACTAAGAATTACTTGATACCAATTCCAAAAAAAAGTGATGAGTGAATCAACATCACCGTTGTATATCACCACTTCGAGAACAGTCAAAATGGATTGCATTCACCCAAATCGACTACACTGTTCCATTCACTTATGTTTATCACCACCAAGAATGCAACATATGAGAGCATTAGCATACAATAGCAAAAGCAAACAAACAATATGTGGCTGCATATATCGGAAACAGAAGAACAAGTCTCGACATTCTTGCCTTTAAATCTTCAATCAAACACAACCACTCTTGTACTCAGATTCTACTAGACATTACCTTATTTACAGACAAAATAAGGATCCACTTCAAAAGAACATTTCATTTGGAAAACAGACTTCGCAGTGAGCCAAATTTCTATAACATTTGGTCTTAAAGCACTGACAAAGAATCAAAAGTCCAGAAACTATAACTACTGTCCTTCATTACTTTTCTTAAGACATAGTTACTGATACCAAATCAGCAGTGTAATTAGCATAAAAAAGACCGAGTAAAAGCAATAAGAGTTTAAGAGAAGAAAAGAAAAATAAACAGATCAGCCACAACAATTTTATCTTTTAGAAAAGTTCAGTTCTTATGGTTTCTCACAGAAGTACAGATACTAACTCTACAAGAAATTATTGGACTTTGTCCATGTAACATGTATAATAAGCTCATGAAAAGAGATGATGCACAAAGACATGAACCATTTGACAATCGCAGCAGATTCTATAGAACCAAAAGCTCCAATTTGTTGTATATAGTTGTAAGCCAATTGCATGCCTGCAAGTCATTGCCAGGCTAAAAGAAACTAAAATATCAAAAGCTTTTCTGTAAGTACATTGCAGCACTATCTAGTAGATGCACCCCCAGAGTAGCAGCATGTAGAAACTACAATTCCAGCATGCAAGAGTAAGGACATCTAGAATACTGAAAGTGGATAAGCAAGCTTACCGGCATATAAAAGGCCCCTCCACCATAATTTGATTGCGCTGATCCTTTCTTTGACGATTGATCCTGACGCAAATAACATGACATTAAAAAATGTAGGTTGGATATTCTTGTTATCTCTTCCTCAAATAAATCAGTATGGAAGTTGACATAAATCCACATAAATTACAGGTGAAGGTTAGATATTTTAAAGATCTGCATTCGCATATACCAGTGAACAATAAAACGTAAATTACAGGCCCAATACGCAAGTTTAATTGATGAAAATGCAACCCGCATATCTACGTAGTTTCATGCCTATACAGGGGGATTAGAATGTTCTCCAGAAGACGACCGAATCCAGGAAAAAAAAAAGAAAGAATTTGGAGAAGCCGCAGTTCAAATTTATGCCTTTTAAATGTTAGGAAACAGCATAATAATGTATCCAAGGGATCAAAATTGTAGAATTTTCAATCATTTTCCTCCACATTTCTTTATCAACGAAGCAGAGGGATTTGTCAAAACTGAAACGCACTAGTAGAAGAACTGCATTAACGTTCATGGACCATCCAGAGTTGATATATGTAAAAGCTGAAACCCAATTTGATGCCTTGCACACGGATCTAACAATGTCTTAAACATAACGCATCATATGCATACATATTTGTTTGTGCACAAAACGTACCGCGAACGGATTAACTTCTTCATCAGCGAAGGGATTGGAATCGTGGCGATTCATGAGACCGAACAGAAGGATCAAAACACAAAGGGGAACAAATGTTTGAGGGAAGGAAAGTAAAAGATCTGCACAAAATGATTTATTTAAAGAAAGAGCCAAGTAATGGCAATTAGAGAGAGAGAGATGTTTGTGGGTGGATGGTTAGGTGAGAGAATGGCGATAGATTGTGAACAAGAATGACTTTTAAGGAAACTAAATGGACGAATCCAAATTGTTTGCAAAACCAAACAAACCGCAAAGAGAATTCTGTGAGAAAACAACGTATACCTATAGAATCAGAAGAGATGGCCTTATATGGAGTGCATACATACGTTCCTCCAGTATATAAATAGTAACGTGAAATGGATGTTAAGAAATGATGTTACTCGTTTCCTGACTTCCAACTTCCAACTTCTATGGAATTTATATAATTCATATAAATTAAAACTCATTTTATAAACAAGAGGAAGGGGAAGGCGGCCATGCTTTGGCTGACTGCCTACTGTCTTATCCCATCCACCGCCCTTCATCTTGAGGAGGAAGCAGATGAAAACCAATTAAGAAATAAATGTGAAATTCGTGGAATTTTCGAATCTTCACGTTGAATACAAAATTGGAAACCAAGGGCAAACAAGTAAAGAGGAGGTAAACTAGCTAGGCATCCACTTATTATACATTAGCTTTAAGCTAAGCACGCGTCCGACTACGATACCGTTCAACGTAGCCATCCATATCAGCTCAGTCAGCTGTCCAAAGGGATGTTGGGGGTGTTTGCATGTGTGAGGCGTTAAGGTTTTTGTGTGGCAGCTGAAAAAAAAGAGATGTTGAAGGAGAGAGAAGAGTGCGTCTGGATGTGAGGAGTTAAGGTGTGAGAGGTTACGGTGGAAAAAAAAAAAAAGAAAGAAACGCAGAATAGAGAGAAGGAGAGTGAAGGGTGAAGGAAAGAGTCCATATCTCTTTTCCAATATTATGTTGTTTTATTGTGCCTAATAAATTTTAGTCGTTTATTTATGTAGATCCTGTATAGGTCTTGTGTAGATCTCACGTGGGTTACATAAAATAAATGATTGAGATTTTATGGGACAGAATAAGACAAAATAATATTAGACAGAGAATCTTGATTCAATTTAATTTTGATTTTTTCCATAAATTTATCTTATATTTGGTAATCAATATTATCTATCAAAATTAATGTTTCATTTAGCAGTGCAGCAGACATATGCATAGGCATGAAGTTAAACGTGGGCATGCGTCAGTTTAATGTATTTGTCATGACAACAATCATCTGATTATCGTGGAAGGATATTATAAATATAATAATCTTAGGTTCTTTTTTTTATATCATTGATAATAAATGGATGTAACTTGAAATACATTATTAGGTCAATGGTCCAAACAATATGTGTAAAATTAAGCATGCATCTTAAAATACAAAATCATTTACTTATAAACAAGATACATGCATGCTATTCACAATGTTTAGAAATGGAAGCATAACAAAAAAAATGCCTGCAGCTATTGCACCTATGATGTCCTGCAATGTCTTAGAAAATTTTAAAATTTTCTAATCTCTTATTTCCACAACTCGATGGTGTCTAGTTAAAATCATGTAAAACTGAAGATAAAGGACCCAAAATAAATAATTTATCGCTTCATTACCTCTGCTCATCATAGAAGATGAAAATGATGAAGTATGGGCATCTGCGTTTGCGTGATTAATAGGTTAAATCATTAAACGGACCTGATTCTAAACAGTAGGAAGATTTAAGAAAAATATTATATTCTCCCACTTGATTCATGTAACCCAACATCAAACATAACAAGAAACTAAATATATGAATCATGTCGATAGATCATCATATAGTGAGTATTATCTTCTATGTATTACATATATACAGTTTCCCATTACTAGCCCTCAAACTTAATGAATAAATCATTTATTTATTCTAGGTCCAGATTAGATGACATTTCTCAAAACAATCAAACGTAAGTGTGCACAAAGCCATATGAGAAAACATCAAATTAAATGAGAGTTCCATTGAAACAACAAATATACAATAAAAATCACATTATGGAACCAAGTCTCATTCACACTACGTGATCCTTAAACTGCTTAGCACTACAAGAAAAATGTAGATTAGCGACGGAAGCTTAGCAACAGAAAAATTTTCGTCGACAATTAGCGACGTAAATATGCTTTCCATCGCTAAAATTGAGTGATTTAGCGACGGTACTAATATTCATCGCTAAATTTGGAGACAATTTGTCCCGGTAAAATTTGCAACGGAAATTAGCGACAGAACAATATAGTCATCGGTAATAAATTACCGATGAAAAATATACCGTTAGAAATTAGCGACAGAAAGCATATTTACGTCGTTAAAATTGAGTAATTTAGCGACGGTACTAATACTCGTCTCTAAATTTGGAGGGAATTCGTTACGGCAAAATTTGCAACGGACATTAGCGACGAAACAATATAGTTATCGATAATAAATTACCGATAGAAAATATACTGTTGGAAATTAACGACGGAAAGTATATTTTCGACGCTAAAATTTAGTAATTTACCGACGGTACTAATATTCGTCGCTAAATTTGGAGGAAATTTGTCGCGGCAAAATTAGCGATGAAATTTAGCGATGGTATATATTCCGTCGCTAAAAATGGAGGAAATTTTTGGCAGAATAAAAAATTTTGAGTTTACCTACGGAAAATTCCGTTGATAAATGAATTTAGCGACGAAAATTTTCTTTCTATCGGTAAAAAAGCAGGAATTATTGGCGATATAAATTTTTTTTGAATTTATCTACGGAAATTTTCGTCGGTAAATTCTTTTTAAATATAAACTCACATGACATCTCCCTCTCACTTCTATCTTCTTTTTCCTTTCTTCTTCTTCCTTCTTCCTACATCTTCTCTTCGGTTTTCTTGGAGCTCGTTTCTCTGTTGTGGACTCCTTTTTTGCTCGACGACGTTATCTTCTCCGGCTATTGTCATCGTGTCCTTCGATAGAGGTATTTTTGCAACTACTGTCATGTATTTTTTCATATATTAGATGAAAGTTAATTTGGGTATTTATTACTTTGGTTTATTTGTGTATTTTATTATTGGAAAACAACTTTAAGGTATAAATGTTAGTGATAGAAGGGACAAGACGTAATTTTAGTTGTGATGTTAAGATAAATTTTTGATGCATGTAAGGTGTTTGATGAAATGTTTGTTATTTGAAAAAATGATTTCATTTCTTTATTTTCAGTTCTATTTTAGTATGAATTTTAATATTTTAATTCTTTTATTTGAAATAATGAAGTTCTCGCCATGGTGGCTTCCAAAGAAACAAAACACTTTGTAGGTAAATTTTAAAAAATAGTTTTAAGCAAATTTACTGACGGAAAAAAATTCCGTTGGTAAATATATTGGATTTTACCGACGAAATTACAAAATCCGTTGGTAATTTTCTGACAAAAGAATTTACTGACTGAACAAAATAACCGTCAATAAATTTACCGACAAAAGTTTTTACCGTTGGTAATTCCGTCGATAAATTTACGAACGAAAAATTTCTGTCGTTAAATTTACTAATGGCCATATATCCAACGCCTTTTTTCGTGAATAAATTCCGTCGCTAAATAAGCTTACCGACGGAATATGTACAAATTCTGTCGATAAATTCCATCGCTAAACTCTAATTTTCTTGTAGTGTAGGTAGCATGTCTTTAGTTAAAGGATCTGCAATCATCAACTCAATGCTAATGTGCTCAATGACAAATTTCCTTTCCTTAATATATTCTATTATGACTAAATACTTAATGTCGATATGCTTATTTCGACATGGATTATTGTTATTTTTAGCCATAAAGAGCATAGTTGAGTTGTCACAATACAACCTTAATAGCTTAGAAATTGAATCGACAACTCTAAATCCAGATATAAACTCTTCAACCATACAACATGCGAAGTGGCCTCAAAACATGATATGAACTCAGCCTCCATAGTAGAAATAGCAATCAGGGTCTACTTGGCACTTCTTCAAGATATAACTCCACCAGCTAGCATGAAAATATAATTAAACGTTGATTTCCTTGAATCAAAGTAGCCAACAAAATTTGAATCGGACTATCCAACTACTTCCAAGTTCTCAGTTTGTCTGTACATAAACATGCAGTCTTTTGTGCCCTGAAGATATCTCATAACCTTCTTTGCAGCTTTCCAGTGGTCAACACTTAGGTTACTCTAATATCTACCTAATATTTTAACATCATATGCAATGTCAGGTCTAGTGCAAACCTGAGTAGACATAAGGCTTCCAACAACTGAAGCATATGGAATATTCTTTATGTGCTCCCGTTCAAAGTCATTTTTGGGGCATTAATTCAAACTGAATCCCTTCACTATGGGTACTACACTTGGTGCACAATCTTTCATCTAAAATCTCTCTAAAACTTTGTTAATATAGGTCTCTTGAGACAAACCCAAAATACCTCGATATCTTTCCCTATGGATCTTGATGCCAATGACATAAGATCCCTGACCTATATCTCTAATATCAAAATTCTTTGAGAGAAATTGTTTCACCTCATATAGCAAACTCTTATCATTAGTTGTAAGTAAAATATCATCCATGTATAATTTAAGAAAACAAATCTTACTCCTACTGACCTTCAAGTATAAACATTGGTCCATTATATTCTCTTCAAAACCGAATGAAGTACTAACCTCATAAAATTTTAAATACCATTGTCGGGAGGCTTGTTTTAATCCATATATGAATTTATTAAGCTTGTAGACTAAATGCTCACCATCACTTTCAGGTTGTTTCATGTATACCTCTTCCTCTACTTTACAATTGAGGAACGTTGTTTTCACATCCATTTAATGTAACTCAAAATCAAAATGAGCTATCAATGTCATGATTACATGAAGAGAGTATTTCTTAAATTTAAGAGAAAACGTCTCTATGTAGTCAATTCCTTTCCTCTAAGTAAACCCTTTAGAAGCAAGTCTTGCTGTAACATCCCATTATACTATGTTGGGGGCGAGGATCCTAGAAAAGAGTATAAGAGAGTATATAGAGAAAATTAGAAATGCATTTCATGGTCATGCATAATTGAATATACACATACACGTGAATAATTATTGTTGACACATTAAAATAATTGTACATGCATTCATTGACATTTTCCGGGTATAATTGATTTATAAATGAATTAAAATATGAATCGTGGACTATTTGTGTTGAAAAATTATTTGGTGATAATAATTATTATTTTGAAATTTTTGATGAAGTTTGGGAAATTTTAGAAAATTTAGGGTATTTTAGACTAGGAAAAAATATTAAGATAAGAGACAAATGGATCAATTATAGTGTAACATGTGGCAGCATATATATGTGACAAATGTACTACATGTAAAAGGACACGTAGCAAGTGTTTTTGGAAGGACAATTCATTAGCTCACCCTTGCTTGCTCGGTGTAGCATTCTTCCCATTGTTCTTCACGGAAAGTACCCACCACCAAAACACTTTTCTTGTTTATCCAATATCGAACATCAAGTTGGTTATTCTGTGCATTTGATTCACTCTCACTGCTGGAAACCTTGTTCAACCAAGTAAGTGATTTTTGCTGATATTTTATCATTGTAAATGAATACATGCATGATTGGTTTAAGAAGTATAGTTTCGGTGAACAAATGTGATGAATGAATTAGATGAAAAATTTGTGAAATAGAAATTGGGCAGAAAGTGTAATAAAAATAGAGAATGTACAGAAGATAAAAATGCAGAAAAAGAATGAAAAAATGAAAAAATCTGAACTGAAATGCAATTGCATGAATAATGATTTGTTTTTTATGGTTGTTAGTAATCAGGATTTTAATTTAATTGTCTTGAGTTGGAGTTGAAATAGAAGTAGAAAAGATGATTTATGCATAAGATATGTTAGTTATAAAAGGTAGGAGTGAGAATCTGGAAAAAAAATTAAAGGAAAGAAGAAAACCTGCGTTTTGTGAATCTAGAGAAGAAAAGAGAGATTGCATGATTGTGACATTGAAGACATAGCTAACAGTCAAACATCCTTCATTCTTTTTGTTATAACTTTTTCTTCCGACCTCCAAATGACATAAACCAACAAACTCATAACACAATTTTCTTTATCTCCACCTTTATAGCCATATTAATTATTTTGGAAGACATTGATTGATTAGTTTAGGGTGAAAATATTGAGGTGTGCTAGAATTTGATAACTGTAGTGTTTTTACTAAATATACTTTGATATTTTAGCTATATTTTGATATGTAGATTTTCAAATAAGATGATTCTTGATTTAACTTGAACTAGAGACATTTGGATACAATTTTTAAAAGCAATTGGATTTGAATTTTGTCCTTAAAGGTCTTGAAATTTAGTTTGAAATTGAGTCTTGGTTTAGCCTATAGCACTACCCATGACAGAAATCATGTACTGTTATTATTGAATAAACTTTATTGATGCAAGCTTAATCAGACAAAGTTCACACAAATTAGTATAAGGTTTGTAATTTTTAGATATTGGAATTGAGAGATATGAGTTGTACAACTTTGAGTGCATGATCATGTCCTAGCCAAAATTTTAAATGTACTCAGTTTGTAGTATTTTCAACATAACTCATAGAATAATGAATCAAATTGTATGATCTTAGTGCTATTAGAAACTTAAGAAAAAGTGTAATAATTGTCTATGAGAAAGTGTTACGTAAATACTCCATTTTCTTTGTCATAATGATCATGTAAAGTAGACCTAAATGTTTGTATTGAAAAAAAACTCAAGTGGTTAATGAGTGTTTGAATTCTAGATATTTTAGAATAAAACTGGTATTTGCATCAGTTTATTAAAGAAATATACCTAAGAATTTGTCACTGAATATGCATCATATATGATACATTTATAAATGTATTTATTCAGTTAAATGAGCAATGTAGTAATATGAAAATGTATGTGATTTTATATTGAAAAGCACGTTGAGCGACAGCTTCTATATATTATTAGGACTTCAAGGCAATAAGCTAAAGGGAGCAATTGTGATTAATCTAAGATGGTCTCACTTTGATTTGTTTTTGTTATATTAAATTGAATTGATTTGTGATGTATGCGTATTGAATTCTGGACATGAAAAGTCCAAGGAGTTTGTTGTATGAATAAAACATTGGAAGTGCTACTTGAATGTGAATGTGACTGAATATTTTTTTCTCAACTTAAATATTGAATGCCGGACTAAAAGTCTAATGACAAATGTGAATGAGAAAGAATGTGAATGTGACTGAATGAGTATAATGATTGAATTTATGGAATGCATTTCATTCCAATGCATAAAATATAAAGGAAATTGTGACTGATGTCGTCAGTCAAAAAAAAAGGAACTTAAAGCTTAGGCATTCATGGGAAGAGCTTAAGGCTGAATGTGTACAATGAGCTTTGTATCCCCAACAGATAGGGAAAGTACAAAAGAGCTCGGTATCCACAATAGATACAGGACAGTGCAAAAGACACACAGCCACAACAACTTAATAATTGAATTGAGTCTTATAAACATTGCACTCAAATATGGCATGAATAGATTGAATGACTGCTTTGCTATGATGACTTTTCTTGTATGAATAAGTGGTAATTTATTAATGATTGTGTTCTGAAAATTTGTAACAAAATGATGAATTGTATAGGCAAGTTCAAAATGTTGCAGTCTTCATTTATAGTTTCCTACAAGTCATTCGTTTCAAAGAAGGCCTCCATTCGAATAGCCCAACTTGGATCATTTCTGTCATCAAACACTGGCAAAGTAATAACAGTGAACGATGATTCTGAATCTATTAATGTGTGGTTTTTAATTTGTAGTGTGGGAAGGCGTAGATATCATCTCAGATATCTAATTAGAAAATCATAACTTTTTCTAATTATGGATAAAATGGAAAAAAAATAATGTTACTTATAACAAAGACAAGCGCCAACACCTCTAATTCAATCCACTTTTTACTAAAAGTTTACATGAACCACACATACAAAAAAGTGATGTTACCTTCCTTTTGAATGATTTATATTGACTATTCTTTTTAATGCATATGTGCAATGAACACAGGTTATATTTTATTTTTATTTATTTATTTATTTATTATAATTTTATTTATTCTTTTTAATCTGCATCATTTTTTATTACCTTATTTATATGTGAGTCTATCAGAAATAGTCACTTTATTATATAAAGATAACATTGCGTATCATCATACCTCCTTAGATTTTGTTTCATTACGAGACTTTAAATTAAATATGATAATAATAATGAACACATCATCACGTGTTATAATAATCACTTTTATTATTAGATATTCTCTTCTTTTATTTCGCTTTGGTATATTCATGTTTATTGAAGTGAGCGTTAAAAATATCTCTAAATATGCAAATTTAGTATTAATTGTCTATGTGAATATTATAGATATTGAAGTTCTACCATTTTGACACTACGTCTCATCGCCGGTGTAGATAAAGACATCCGGACAAATAAGGACCTATTAAGTTCTTTTCCACTCATCCTATTCTCCTTATTGCTTTAACATCCATGCCCAAATGATTAATGCTTCCTCTTTAGAGTCCTCACATCTCTCCCCTCCCGCCAGTTGCAACGTAAGTGTCACATTTATGATGTATCAAAGATGAAATTGGCTTTTCATGCACAAATTATGGCAATATCATAACAATAACAAAGACACAGGTGAATCAGAAGGCTCGGTCTCAGCGCAGGTTAAGTATATGAATCACTAGGTAATAATAAGGTTCATTGCAACAAAATTTCATTATCAAGATCACGAAGACATTGCAAAAAGTGGGAAGCAGAAACCAATTGGGTTAGGTAATTTATCGCAATCACATGGATATCATAATTTTAATGGACAATATTTCATCAAATAATTGACACAAGAAATGGATTTTTTCCACAGAACTTGCTGCAACAAAGCTGGTCACCTTGGAAAGTGCTCAGGCGAAATGACATGGATGCAAAGGCTTGGGATGTTAGAAGAGGTATGACATTTGTTTACAGTGGAACAAATCTTCTCCTGTTGGCATTCTAGCCGCTCCAGTCTTCCCACTGCTATTCATAGGTCAAGATCAACAAGTTCTATCTTCTACATTTTCAGATTTTCCAGTCAGTCCCCAATAGACTCGTTGCTGGGGCGCTCTCTCCTTATCATGACCATCAGATCTTGAACTACTGCAGACATTGGTGGCCTGAACTCTGGCTCCGACTGCCAAATACAATTGAGGTTATATGATCAGTGTTGTGCAGCATACGAAACTCGTTGACAGTCATATTGCTTTTCCCTTTTATTTCAATTTCTATGAAAATCAGTCTCCCCATATGAAAATACAAATCATACATAGTTTATCAAAAAGTAAAGAACTTTTATCAGTGGGCATAAAATATGTAAGTTACCAGACAATTAAAGTTGGCTGATCATAATCCTTTTAAGAGAGGATGAATAATCATGCGACTACTTTACCATTCTGTTTAGCCTATACTCGCAACTAATAGAAAAGCTATATTATATCCTCTATCCTTGCATTCAATTCTTTTCTTGATGAATTCTGCATACTTTCAAACAGTGTAGAAGACATAAATGTGTGCCCTTCTAATAGTCTTATTTCAATTATCTTAGCTGGATACTAAATCCATTTAACTAGTGATACCCTGTTTTATTGCATCCTAAAACAGGTATAGGCCTCTTGCTCTACAATTTAAAGGCTCAGTGCTGAAGAGTAACATTTGAAAGCAAAAAAGATCCTGTCCCAGGATAAAGAAGAAATAGATTGTACAAAGGAAATTAATGATCCCCGCGGTTAACCTCAGACTTTGAGAATGAAATATCCATAAGTTATCCTATTCCCGAGATATTATAGAATTTGGTCACATGGAGTTAACCAACACATAAAAGATATGGTAATGCACACAAGTGAAAATCCCACCTGCACACACCGAGATATTATATCGGCAAAGTGTGATAATGATTTGGCAGGGTACTCTCGATTCAGAGTAGGGTCAACCATCCTCGACAGAGCATCAATGTCATGAAGCTGGGGGATTGCCCACCTCACCAGAAATTGCTCTCCTCGATTTCGTGTCCTATACAAATTCATGGAATGATGTTTATGAGTACAGAAACAAAATTATTATGCAGGTATGAAATACTTTCACTTATCTACCTATCATAAGATTTGCGGCCTGTTAAGAGTTCTAGCATAACCACCCCAAAGCTGTAAACATCACTCTGGGCTGTATAGATCCCTGATTCAAATTCTGGAGCCCCATAACCATATGCTGCTAACAGATGTCCTGACAACTGAAAGTAAATAGAATCAGAATAGATGCAAATGACAAAGAATCTTTGCTAGTCACCTGCTGAGGTCAAGCATCTCCATAAATGTTTAAACTAGTTCATCACTCTTAACACCGGCACAAGAAAAATGCTATTACTCTCATGTCCAACTCAAAAGCTGAAATGAGAGGATAGTAAGTAATCTTTTATGCTGTAACTAGTTCATTTAGATTTTTCATTGCAGCAGAACATGATAAAATAGTAGGTTCATATATAAGCACTTAATAAAACTACTAATTATCATAGGGCAGATCTAACCTACTAGTGGAAAAATTTACCACACCCATGGCCATAAAAACATTTTGTGAAGAGATGCCATCAGCAGTAATCATATAGCTTAAATTGAAAATAGAACACTTTAGAATAATAGCTTAATTGATTCATCATGAACATAATATTATCCTGCCATCATTGTGGATCACTTGAATGTGAGATTTTGCGGTAATAAATACACATGCCTTCACTATACCAGAAATTATGTGACAGAAGTTGCTCCTCCTAAAGACAGTAATGCAGCGTAGCTAATTTGCTTTCAAAAACCCTGTACATATCTTCTAAATGACAGGTGACACATCTAACATCTTATTCCGGGAGAGGTGCACCTCGGAATCTCTGAGCACTGTTATCAACAAATCCAATCTTGTTTTAGCTGTTCGTTTATCCATCCCTTTTCATTTCTGTTTCAGGTGTCTATGGGATCCATTATCAAGTCAAGTATAATCCGATTTCAGTAAGCACAATACATTGTTTGAATCCCAGTGGATGAGGAGGCACTCCTGCCTTCTTATCACTCATGCTAACCCCTACCAAAACCATGGAACAAAGGAACAGTGGAAGTCTGTTTAACAACTACAAGACCGGATCTCTTAGACTCTTACCACTAATCAAGATCTTCAAAGACAACATAAGAGGGTTCTAAACACAATATAGACAATCTTTAACCCAAAAACTTGACGTGATAGCTTGCCAGCACAGAAATTGATCAGTTTGCTTACTCGAGGAACACAATAAGAGAAGAGACATTTAAGTCCCAAAATATCACAATGCAAAGTTCATAATTACTGGGAATGAATTCCCCATGAACTAATTTCAACCCTGGAGATAGTTATTGAAAAGCAGAAGAAACAAACTTAAAGATATTACAAGGATGGCTTACCTGACTCACA
This sequence comes from Erythroxylum divaricatum, assembly GCA_025434745.1. Lineage (NCBI taxonomy): Eukaryota > Viridiplantae > Streptophyta > Magnoliopsida > Malpighiales > Erythroxylaceae > Erythroxylum > Erythroxylum divaricatum. Next base: position 11,812,613 of record JANTPM010000009.1, read on the forward strand.
GAGCTGGAGGATATTATTGGAGCTAAACCACAATCTGAGACATATGCTGCAAAATCATCATCAAGGAGAACATTCACAGACTTGAAATTCCTGTGGACAATGGGTGGCTGACAAATCTCATGCAAATACCTGGATCAAAAAGCAACAAAAGATCATTCCACAAAGAAAAAGAGAGCAAATAGGAAGTGGCATATTTCCCCTCGAACCCCCCTAGAGAGAGAATAGTTTTTATGAACTCTTTTAGGCATAAATCTACTTATGATCATAATTGTTCTATGACTAGTGCCTTTTTCCTAGAATACGATAGCAGCATATGATAAAGAAAATGCTTTTCCACATATTAACAAATGGCTCAAGTGATACAAAGCTTTACCGGCTCTCCCTCAATTGTCAGTCAGTATGCATGCGCATACAGAATAATTCAAGCAAGTGTGCATACATGCACATATCCAACAACAGGTATGGAATTGATAGTTAGGAAACGAGAGATGCAAAAGCACAATTCATCTGACATAAGTTATCTTCAGGAATCGTATATTATTTTTCTTTTGACTTTGTCAATATTATAATCCACTGAGTCTTAGGCAAGAAGGAACAGAGAAAAGGTTATCCATATCCATAAAAGAATTATTGATATGATTTTCTTATTAGCGTTTTGATTTCATGTCTTAGTTATACTTCTCAACGTCCGAGTTATAAGTGATGCGAAGATAATTTTCACACTAAATAAGCCTCATAACCACTATGGTTCACTGTCTGAAATGTGTGATTCTAAATGCAGGTAAAGAACACTATCCAAGAATAAACAGGATAAAAAACAAAACCTATATAAGCAACTTATACAATGGAAACAAGTAGGACTAATAGAAGGTCTATCTCAAACATCACTTACTCCAAGGCTCTAGCTGCTCCTAGTGCTATTTGGACACGAGCATTCCAGGAAAGCTTCTTTTTGAATTCATCATCTGAGTGTAGTGCATCCTGAAGTGTACCATTATTGCAATACTCATATATCAGAAGCCTTTGACCATGCTCTGCACAATATCCCATGAGCTCAACAACATTAGCATGTCGGATACGATCAATATTGTCAACGAGCGCAATAAATTCATCATCCTTCTGTTGGCTTGATGCCTTTTGGTCCAGTTTCTTGACTGCAAGAAGCTACAAAGGTAACAAAAAAAAAGAAATCAAAAGGTCAAAGCAAACTACTTATGCACATCAACAATAACGTTTATTCACCAACATGAGGAAACCCACTTAGTTTCTGGCCTTAAGAGCTATAAACATCAAAACCTGAGTAAGGGTATTCTGGTATCTTAAGCCAGGCTATACCTATATTCAATTATGTAACAACAAACAGAACTCTAAATTAAACCTTCAGCTACGGATTGCGGCAGCTCAATTCCAAAACACACTTCATATGTTCCAATCTAAATCAACAATGTACCTTTCCATCAGGTAGCTGTGCTTTATAAACATTTCCTAGCATGCCTCCGCCAATACGATTTTCTGGAGAGAAGCTATTTGTGTATTGCTGAAGTGATGCAATAGTGAAACATTTAGCAGATGTGAGGAGCTTCCCTGTTTTTGCAGATGTCACTGTGCTTACTTCAGTAGGTATGTTAGGGTTAACAATCACTTTATCGGCAAGAGGTGGAGGTGGAGGTGGAGGAGGAGGAGGTGGTGGTGGAGGGGGGGGAGGAGGAGGAGGAGGAGGCATATATATCATATCTAATCTGCTCAAATCTATTCCATGATGATCCAGCTCCATTCTGGGTTTATTTCTTTCCTGCATGATTTTTGGCATTCCATGACCCTCCTTTGGCTGTACTGCTGTATCCTTTGGAACTGTTGAAATTATTTTTCCTTACGTTTATGAAGAATTAAAATCTTGCCAGGAAAGAGATTATCTAAAAACAAAATTTGTTACCTTTTTCTATTTGATTGGTAGGCTGACCCAAGGAGTCATTATCCCTTACGTTTTCTCTGTTTCCTCTATATGCACCCACTTGATGTCGCTTGAAAACTCCACCAGCCTCCTCCCTTCTCCTAATGCACTTTGGCATAAAAAGCAGACAAGCTAATGCCAAAATAACAAACACCAATATCCCTGCAATTGATATCCAAATTATTTTTTTAGTAGTTAGAGATTTTTTCTGGCCAGAATCTGGTTGCACTGATGAAGAGGGACTGCCACGCTGTTTCCCAGGTGTTTTCCCAGATGATGGTGTCCCTGAAATTTGTGGTGCCGGAGGCGGTGTTAATGGAGACTCAGGTGCAGGTAATGGAGCAGAGACGGTATTAAATGGGTTCCCATCTTTTCTGCATAAGTATTGATATACACAAAAAAATAAGCATATATGACCAGCATTAGAACTTTATGATAGACACATCTCAAGATCCTATATGCACTGTGCCCCCTACATGGTTTTGTAGAACAATATCCACGTACATCACTTTATTCCAGTTTACTATATTCTATCCTCAAAAAGGAAAAGGAAGACACAAATTAAACAGAAGATCATTCCACAATATTCCATTTTACCTAGAATAAAAAAAAAAAGAACCAATCAGGAATTATGAATGTAGATAAACACGCTTTGACTACGAGGTCTGTGTTTGTGTGGCATTGCAAGTGCAAAGTTGGACAAGGTTGTAGAGGTAAGAATATAAAAATCGTCAGATTCTGGGGTAATTGGTTATTAACTTCAGAGTTTACATTTGTTCATACAACAAAATTCTCATTTATTTGGAAACATAGAAATGATATGTGATTTTCATTCAACTGGAGTCACAAAACAGCATGAGACATATAGACATATGAATACTTCCATATTGCTTATACATATTCCACACAACAATCAAACTCTTTATTTCTAACCTGAAGTTTGGAATAGCCAATAATTTGTCAGGTATGGGACCCGCAAACAGATTATTTTGTATGTTCCTGTCCAACACGTGGAGTAAAGAGTGAGCAAAAAGGTCATCGGGCAAACTTGTACAGACTACAAAACAACAGTGGTAAAACGAGTTGATAGTTCATTGAAATTGAAATGGAAACAAATTGGAGAATTTACAAATCTTTCAGCTGAAGATCTTGAAGAACATCTAAGGTTCCAGACAGTCGATTTTCCTGCAAATGGCTGCCGACCAGGGCATTAAGATTCTATCATGGAAATGAAACAATCACGGCTGATATGGAGAATCTTTGAAAGCTTACAGAGTTGTAAGACTAATCAACTTTTTGAAAGAAGAAGGAAGCTGGCCACTCAAATTGTTGCTGGATAAATCCCTGGATGAACACAATCAGTCCCCACAGAATAAAAAATTTTTAGAGAGAACTCAGAACGAGTAGGGCACCAACTACAAAGTAAGAACCTACAGATTGATTAACCCTGAAAGAGAATCAAAGGAATCTGGTATCTCTCCACTTAGATAATTGTTGTTCAGAGACCTACAACACAACCAAAGCCGAGAAGTAAAATCAATTATGGAAAAACAAAAGCAGTACAAACAACAATTATTAAATATTTACATGGCTGTCAATAGAGTTAAGGAGGAAAGTGAATCAGGGATGCTTCCACTGAAGTTATTATCTGCAAGGAAACTGCCAAAGGTAAAGACTATCATAGCTGTTGTACAAGAAGAGAAATAGAAAATGAATAATGAATGAAAAATGTGAAAAAAATATGGAAATTGATTGCATATCTGTGAATAGAATTGAAGTGAAGAGGCGACATACAAATTTTGCATAGTAATAGGCAAATTGGTTGGGATACTGCCACCAATACGGTTGTTGCTCAGGTCTCTGAAACAGAATGTAGTAAAATAATGAATCACAGAATGTACATGCATCTAACATCATCATCATCATCATCACACTCAGTCCGAAGTCCCGCAATAAAGCAGGATCTGAGAAGGTCTGATTGTACACAGCCTTACCCCTACATAGTAGAGAGGCTATTTCGGGTATACATGCATCTAACAATCAAGCTAAATTATCCAAACAATATAACTTTTATGCTGTAGGAATCAATGTCTTAGTTTATGCCCATTTTACATTGTAATGAGCAGTGCTGACACATTCAGAGAGTACTACTTATTGAATCAATAAGATAACAAAAATAGAAATGATTGCAGCTGCAGTATACTGACAACGAATATTTTCGCAGGTTTTCGAAGATTGATAAGCGTCTTCAATAATGCAACGACTATGATTCACTTCCTAACAGGCCATAAGGACCTAAAGGAACCAATTTTTCTTAGTGGTTGACTACAGAACAATCTGCATAGGATTCCAGTTTCTTAGTTACCAGCTGAAACCCAAACCACAAACATGGGATTCTTATAGAAGTGAAAGATAGATAAATCAGTTTTGATTGGAGAAAGGCCCGTTCAACTAGCCCACAGCATGCAGTCACCATTTGGATGCCTACGCACTTCTACATTTGCACACTCCCGAGTGCATAGCACATGCACAAACATAGGAAAGTGCGAATACCACTTACATTGCCTTGATAGAAGCAAACATTCCCAAGTCATTGCCCAGTTCTCCTCCCAAATTAGCACCATTTAGAACACTATAAACAACAAAGAAAGAAAATGATAATTTGACACCTACATCAACAAATAATAAGCTACATATAAGGTCAAAAGAGCGATTCTCACATGGCATTGATGTCTGAAACATTACATTGAACACCTTGCCACTTATCAGCACAGGGGTCTCCCCCAGAAGCAACCCACCCAGGCAGAGTAGGAGAGCCCAGAGAAGCATATAAGCTATTAATTGCAGCAACTAATTCAATCAAAGCAATACAGGAGATAAGAATTCCAAATTGTAATAAACAAAAGAAGAAGTACTATGAATTCAACTGCACACCACGTAAAATGCTGAAATAGATGAACCACAGAATTATAAACGGAACAAGTGAAGATTTTTGTGGCTCCATATTATGTTTCTTTTTGTTCTTGAGACAAGTGAAGTGCAGTAAACTAAAAATCGAGTAACAGCATTTAGAGCGGTGACAGTACTTATCAGCATTGGTTGAGAAAGAAAAAGCTAGAGTGAGGCAAAATTACCATCAGCAGGATTAGTAACTCCAAGTGAAAATCCGGCGGAGTAGATCAAAACTAAACCCACAAAGACCTTGGTATAGATCTCATAATTCAACCGTTCTCTACCAGATCTCTTCACTGCCATTGATTCCAAATCAAGTTAGCTGTTTTTCTCCAACAGCAGGCAAAAACAATCCCCTCTCCGAGCTAAAAACCAAACTCCACAACTGAAACAACAAATAAATAAAGTCAAGTGACATTCTCAAAGCTCCACAGTTCAAATACCGCAAAACTACAACACCCCTCATAAACAAAATACACGTACAGAATGAAAACCGTAAAAGCATTGAGAGCTAGAGAGAGAGAGAGAGAGAGAGACACTTAGAGGGAGGATAAGTTAAATCAAGCTTTTGGGCCAGTGTTGAAAAGAAGTGTGAGTGAATTCAGCCGCCAGAGACAATGAGAAAAGTGTAATGAGCTTTTCGGTACTAAAGCACAGGAAGAAGCTTAGAGGCTAAGGTTGAAGAAAATTATAGGAAAATATGTAAAGAAAATGAGCAAATAAAGCGTCAGAATTCTTAGTATTTCCAAGACCAAGAGACGCCAAGCCTATGGAAAGAGCACAAAGGGATCAGAAAGAGAGAATCAGAAAATGTAGAAAGGAAGAAGCAGAAGAGGAGAGAGAGACAGGGACTCTGAGCCGGTGCAAATAAAAATTTTTCTTTTGAAACAAAAAAAAAAAGGAAAAAGAATAACCTTTTCACTGGTACTACTTACTCACAAGTCACAAGTACTGCTTTGCTTGTCTGCCCCTCTCTCTCTCTCTCTCTCAAACACGCCAAGACAGGCAGAAAAAGTAAAGACAACAGCCAATAATGCTAGTTTATTTGAGTTTGAGTGCAACGCACAGATAAGGATAGTCTCTCTTTCCGACGTTGTTTTGTTTACTTTTCTTACGCTCCCAACGGCGGCGCGTGTCGAAAAAGCGAAAAAAATACAACGTAGTCGGTGTAAATACAACTTTAAAGCAATTGCGGTGAGAGTGTTACTATTTATAAAATAGATAGATAAAGTGAAAAGCCTCTGGAACTCGCCGCGCGTAGCGTAAAGGCTCAAAAACACATCCTTTGTCTGTTCCTTCTTCCTGTAACCATCTTATCATCGCCCAAGTCTCAACGGATGGCAAACTACTTTACTGTACGCGGTAAAAAGAAGAATTAAAAGTTAGGCGTCGAGGTAGAGGAACAAGAAGTCCAGGGGTTGGTGTAAAACATTTAAGAAAGGAAAGCACACTCCGATGAGAAAAGTCTTCATCTCATCTTTAATCTAATCCATATCCACCCCCTTGCCTTACTACTTCTCCACGCCTCCTTTACACTGTAGTCCATCCTCTACTATTTAGTATTGTCCGACCCTCTAATCCACCCAGCCTTTTTTCTGCTTCTTTCTACTCTTTGGGATAATGAGGAACTTCCACTATGGTTTTAAAATCAAGCCTTTTGGATTTAAGTGAGGCACAGAAGAACATCTTAACTTGGATTTACAAATTCGGATGAAAATGACTGATTCATGAGCTTAGACTATGATGTTTTTAACGGGCTGATTTATGAGTCATCAAACCTAGATTTAGAATGACTTGAATTCTAATTCTTCTATCATTCTGTTTAGAATTGTCGGTGAGTTGGTAAGGGATTCTCTTAATTTAAGTGAGGTCGTGGATTCAAACCGTTCTCATGTATGTAACTATTTAAAATTTGGAACCAGAGTTTTGCCTCCCCAAAAAACCTATCCGATTTAAGCGAAAATTAATTTAAAAATGGATGACTTAGAGATGTCTTGTAGGTAAAAAACATTATTTTAGACTTTTAATTTTTGAAAAATTATTTTAAAAAATTGCCGTCAAAATTATAGGATATAATTGGATAATGTTTAATCAAATGAATAGTCAATTCTTCCTTATATTTTAGACATTTGCAAAACTGAGGCTAGCGTGATTGACACGAAATATCTCATCATCTATGTGGTTGACCTTGACGATATAAAAAAGGAAAAGAAAACAGTATCGATCGTTATCATCAAATCAAATATAGTTAAATTAAATGGCATGAAATTAATAGAGCACAGGCAAAGATTCAACCAACCAGGTTTATAGGTTGAGTCGCTCTCCAATTCATTTCGATAAAAGGAACATGTTACTAGTAGTTAGTTAGTCGGGTACACGTGTTGTTACTCCCAGCTTTTATATCATCAGCTACTTATCGCCATTTGATGCTTGCTGCTTTGACGAAAATAGGACCACCGAACTAACCAATAGGACTTGTTCTTAGAAACGTACCTGCGTCAGTCCGGGTTCTCCTTTCTTTTAAAGTTTATTCTATTCCTTTTTTTTCTTTTTAACTTAAAAGGTTCGATCTTAATTTTATATAAAGGTTGCGGTTTCAGGATATCAATTGATATATGTAGCATGTAACATGTTATTGACGTTGCTTCAAGGCTGATTCAAATTGTTAAATTAGTTTTTTATAAAAAGTTTCAATTTAAGAGTTTTAATTTTCAAATTGTTGTTAAAAAAACAATACCCACATTATTATTAGATATTTAAAAAAATAGATATCGATCACATTTATTATTAACAATAAGATGAAACCCTCGAGGGTGTGCCTCGATGGTTGAGAGCGGAGCTTAACTTTAATTAGGTCTCAGGTTCAATTCCATGTTAATCCTTCTTGTAAGAGCACGAGGCAATCGGAGTTTTACCTGTAGATGGAGAACTAGTTGGACCCTCAATGATAAGATGCGCCCTTTTGGTCTGCCTGTGAAGTAGTGTGCCAGTTAAGCTCTCAGAAAGGTGTGCCTGTTTGATCCGTCTACGGAGTTTCTTCGAATAAAAAAAAACAATAAGAAGAAAGATGGAAAATTAATGAAGCTAGCAAGTGGAAAAAGAAAGACAAGAGGACTGGACCCGTGACCCTGTGTAATGAAACCAATAGACTATTTATATTCATTATTAATGAGTCAGTGGCCAATAAATATTGATCACATTTATTATTAGCAATAAGATGAAGATGGAAAATTAATGAAGGTGGCGAGTGGAAAATGGAACACAATAGGAGGATTAGACCTGTGGCCTTGTATAAGGAAACATAGTATAAAACTAATAAACCAATTGATTTTTAACAAACATTTATGCTAAGCATATTTATTTATTATACCTTTATTACAAATGGTTCTTCAAAAGTTAAATTTTATTGCTTAGAAGCTTTTATGACCACAATACACATATTTTTATACCAAAGGTTTTTAATAATTCATCAAGAATATGGTCATTTAGCTATGAAAAGTTGTTGGTAGATCCAAAATCATAAAATTTTTTAATGAAAAAAGTGATTTTTTTGCCCGAAAAATGGCCAAACCATGGTTGGTAGTTTATCACTGTGTTCGTCTAAAAAAGTTACATGGAATAAAAAAAAATCAACCCAATCACATGGAATAAAAAAAATCAACCCAATCAGACCTTTGGATCAAAAGTTATGACCATGATTTTAAAATTCGGATCGGATCGGATCGATCGGTCCGATCGGTGACCTGTCGGTGGTTCGATCCGGTTGATACTTCAAAACCGGTCACAAATTGACCAAGTATGAACCGGTCAAAACCGGTCAATTGACCAGTCGGACCGGTCAGATAATTATTTTTTTTATTTTTTATTTTTTGAAATTTTTTAAAATATTTTAAAATATTTTTAATATTATATATAATTAAATATAATTATTGCATAATTATTACGTCACACCGATTCGACCGGTGGTTGAACCGGT
>JANTPM010000009.1:11866427-11887146 GCA_025434745.1 Erythroxylum divaricatum
AAAAGCGCCAATCAGTCGAAAACAAAGAATTTAACCATTTGTAAATCATTCCGAAATCAATTTATTTAAAATCATTCAAAAATTCCTTTCTTAAATTTTAGAAATCACACAATTGACTTATAATTCAATAAATAAATATATTACCCACCTCGAAATGATGCTAGAAGCTTATCCAAATCGTCAATTTGTCCATAGCTTCCTTTGTTCTTCCAATTTAAAATTACCTAAACATATTCACCCAAATTCAACATCATCAATCCCATAATCTTCGAAATTGATCTCATATTTCACAAACCCATAATATTTTCATTGATTCTAAACCAATAATTTCCAAAATCCCCAATCATAAAAATTGGGCATAAACCCCAAATTCACAATTATCCAAAATTGAACCAATTAAACCTTGTAATCTCTAAAATTGAGCATAGAATTAACAAACCCATACCATTATCAATGAATCTAAACCAAAAATTCCTTAAAAATCCAAAACTCATAATTTTCTCTTACCTCATTTCTTCTCCATTTTCGAAATTGCTTGGTTCCATTTGAAAGCTTTTACCTCCTTCCTCCTTTTTCCCTTGGAATCTACTCAAAACCGTGCTTGAAAGCCCCAAAATCCAAAACCCTAAGCTTTTTCTCTCTTTCTCTTTCATTTTCTCTTAACCGAAACCTCCACCTTTCTTTCTCTCTTATTTTCTTTCTTCCCTTCTTTCCTTCTTCTATTTTCGTGGCTTTCATTGATCTTATACGGAAGCCCTTGCCATGTCATTAAGTGATTGATAAAAGACCATTTTGCCCTTACACTTTAGCCTAACATCTTAATTCCTTAGATGATCTTCCAATTTTACCCTTTTATCATGCTCAAACTTAGGTTATTTTTCACATCATCAAAATGAAGGAATTTGCTAAAACTTCCTTCTAAAGAATTATTCCTTATTGTTTAAATTTCATAATGACACTAAAATCATTTAATTTGGAGCACTACATCAAAAGTTATGCTCCAAACAGTTCAAGCATGTCTTATGCTAGTTCATTTTCCATCACGTTATTTCCATCCAAAGATTGACGTCCTTAAAGACAAAATTGAACCTTGATTTTTTCATAAAAATTGTAGCCCTATTTCTCTATTTTAATCCAAATAAAGAATCACCTCATTTGGATCTCGTTATGGCTAAAATACACACCTATCTGAACTTCAATTCAGAAATTGAAAGTCTTATGGGCTAAATTGAAATTCAATTTCTTCATATGACTTGTAGCTCCATGTCTTATTTTCATTTTACCTCAAGAATCACTTCAATCGGATCACCACAGGTCCCGAATGTCTCAAAATACTGTACTATGTTCAAAAACTTATCCAACTCACTTTGATTTATTTAATCAACCTCAATTTAATTTCAAAAATTCACAAATTTCCCATATAAATGAAATTCATTGTCTTAGAAATCCAACACTTCAAAAACCAAGTCAATCAGATGTCATACGGAAAAGGTATAAGCAAAAGATCGGAAGATGGACATAATAAGAAATAAGAATAGAGACATGTATATATGTATAAACACAAATATATATCTAAATTTTTTTCAAAAATCATATCTCTTGATCCCGAACTCTAAATTTGACAAATTTAGTGTCAATGGAAAGATAAAAGGAAACTCTACAACTTCCATGAGAACTCAAAAATCAATTCCATCTCTAAATGGGTCAAAAACCTAGTCAACGTTACTACCCTGTTAAACATCACCTAAACAAACTCCAAACTTTCAAATTTATATCTTCCAATTCCCACATCCAAATATTGCATCCTTTATAGCGTCGGAAAGATTGACTGACAAGCTACAACTTTCATGAAGACCACTTACTCCAATTCAGACTAAATCCGTACGACGAGTAACTTCAAAACCGAGTACACGCAAATATACTCTTATGGTCATTTTTACAAAACAAACTTTGACTGATCATAACTTTTACTCCCGATATAAAAAAATATCAAACTTTATGGCGACAGAAAGTTCTTAACATAAGTTTCAAGTTTCATGAAGATCATTTTCTCCAATTTGGCCTAAATCAAAAAGTCAACTCTCTATGACCAAAAAATCAAACTTTTCTTAATTCTTCATATTCTCACTCTTTTCTCTTTATTTTTTAAATTTTTAAATCCATTAAATCAATATAATAATGGAAATAAAATTAATTAGTAAATTTATGAATAATAATAATAAATAAATACGCTTTATAACAATACGGAATTTCATAATGTTATTGGAGGAAGAAGGAGCAGCGTTGGGTGGGAAGAAGGCAAAGAAGGAAAAAAATGGAAATTAACGCGCGATAATTAAACAAAAGACATAAATGTTCCGCGTCGTTTTCTTCAACTAAACGTCGTAGTTTTTATTCTACAACGTTTTATTAATAAAACATCGTAAAAGGTGTTACAAATTTGTGACGTTTTTACGAAACGTCGCCAAAAATTTAAATTTTTTATGACGTTTTTTAAACGTCACAAAAAATCTTCACAATTTGTGACATTTTTTAAATAAAACGTCACAGATTGTATATATTTGTTGCAGTGAGAAAACTAACAAAATTGAACTAATTGTAAGAGAAGTGTGTAAAAAAGTATTTTTGGATTTTTGGGAATAAAAATTTGAAAGTTAAAAAACAATGATCAAATGTGATAAAATCCTCTTGAAAAATGAGCTTTGGCTATCATGGTTTAAAATAAATCTTGGTGGGAGTGAAAATCACTAAGTTCTTAAATGATAGATCTTAAAGAACTCTTTAAGTCCAAGGATTTAATCAATAAACTCCATTTCTTAAAACCTTGTTGAATGCATCTTAGTGTGTGCAATGGGTAAGTTAATGCAAGTGGTCAATTTGGGATCTAGCATCATCTCAATATCAAACACAACTAGGTAGATAAATGAGAATTAACAAAATCACAAAAACACATGTATGAGACTTCATATATTCAAGCTCCAAGTTCTACATTAACAAACCCAATAACACAATACATTGTTTAACACTTGATTAAACTATAATCAAGAAAATCTAACTACAAAGCTTAAATCCTAACTAATGAGTTCATAATAATGTAGCTAAACATGAGTAACTACTCCCTTTTGAAGCCCATTGAACTCAAGCCATTGCTAAATCTTCAAGAGGAAATGGTGCTTAGCCAAGCATTGCTTCGGGAGAACTCACAACTGGAAATCCACCAAAAGCATCCATGGTAGTAGCAGCTGATGAAGGTGATGATGAAAAATGGAAGGAAAGTGATGGATGATGGTCAAAGTTAAGAGAGAGAGAGAGCCAAGAGTGTGAGTATGTTATATATGACTTGTTAATTGTCAGCTCTTAACCTAATTTGGTAGGTTTTTAAATGAAGGATGCTTGGGTCGGGTCGCATAGTGGGTGATTTTTTCAAAAATGGTTCAGGTTTTTGAAAGTTCACCGCGATGATAGAGAAGTTCGTCGCGGCGAACTTTTCTCGAAAGGTTTTGCTTCATTGTTGGTTGCTTTGCTGCGGTGAAAGAATTAATCTTCGTCGCGACGAAATTTTCCCGAAATTCAAACTAGATTCCTTTGTATTTTGCCGCAGTGACAAATCCACTTTGCCACGACGAACTTCTTATTGCGCCTCTTCTCTTGTTGACTTTACTTTAGCCTTCTTTGACTCTGCATCTTCTTCTTTATTCTCTTTTCTTTGACTCTCCTATAATAAAAAATGGTAGTTTACAGTATCAATTGTTCTCAGAAAATTAATTAGTACAATTTAAGCACACTCAAGAGTCAATTTAAGCACAAAATCTAGAAATAAGAGTCAAAAGTGTAGTAAGAGTCATGAAAATGTTTCCAATTTATGCAATAAACTTGGGCTCAATCAACTCCTGGGCATCTATACTTATAAGGACCATAACTTTTTACTCTGATATCCAAAATTTTCATACTTTATACTGTTGGAAAGCTAGAAAGATAAGCTACAGCTTTCCAGAAGACAACTTTGACTAATTTACCCTAAATTAGTCTGGTTTTTCCCTTGAAGTTAGTATACAATTTATACACCTATGAAAGACTAAGATTATGAAATGCACAACTACAAAAGAAACATGCAAATACATTGGGGAACTTTTCAGTTCTAAACTCATTGCCAATACAAAAGAAGCCTATACATAACTTTAATTACACAATAACATTATAAACGAGGGCTTAACACAAATTACAACATATATAGGATGCTCAATGTTTAATATGCTTAAGAAGCTATCCAAAAGTGATCGAACTAACTTAGTTACAAAAGTTTCTAATATCTTGGAGTTTCTGGTGCCTTGCAAGGATTGTTAACCTTCTTATTCTGCACCTGAGGAGGGAATAGTAAGGTAAGCTACACAGCTCAGTGGCTAAAATATTTATAGACATCGATAATTACCACAAATTCAAGCATATGCATTTATATATCTAGCAATTCAATCATTCACCAATTTAACTCAAAACTCATAATTAAATAGTTAATATATAACACATAACATAGACTTTGTCCATTAAGCAAGTCATTCAAATGCATCATACTTAACAATTTAAAGATACAATGCACAACCAAATGGCTCGAGGGGTCCCATGGGTACGAAATGGAGAAATCGAAGTTTTCACCATGAACAAAATGAGTCCATTTTTGGAGCTCATATGCCACAAGCGGGCAACCGGGAGAAAGCTCTTGTTGATGTGCACGTGACGAATGAAATAGTTCCTCTCTTGCCTAAACGAAAGCATATATTCATTTTATCATATTCTCATACTTTCATGCTTTTTCCTTCTTTTCATTTAATTCAAAATGTTATAACCTCTTTCACGGTATAACATAATCACATGGAATCATTCATTGCCCATCAAATAACAACAATTCAATTTCAAGCTATCAACATTTACACACATAAGCAAGAATTTGTATAGTCACAGAATAGCTATAAATAAATTACCCACCTAATTAGATTGCAAAAATCTAAGTCAAGCTTGCCTTTCCCCTTGCTTTTGGGTAGGATTTCCTTGGTTTCCTAAAATAACCAAGGTTCCATTCAAACAAAATTCCAATAAAAATTCATAAACTTCAAAATTCATAAAATTTCAACAAACACAAATTAAACTCAAATCTAACCTAGCCATAGTCCATCTAGGTTAGAAAACCTAAGCTCTAGTTTAGAAATTCCTAATCCATCTTTTTCCCACACAAACTTCTTTTCTCTCTAACTCCTTCATCCTGAACACAACCCGTTCCTTTAATAAAGCAAGAAGAAAAGATGGTTAACCTACCTTAGCAACTTGATTTCTCTTCTTTTTTTTTTCACTGAAACCTCTCTTCTTCTCTCATATTTTCATTTTCCACTCTCCTCCCTCTTCAGTTCACGTTTTTCTCCTCTTATAAGCAAGACAATGCATTCTTTTTCCATTTGTACCCTTAATGAGCCCAAAAGTCCATCCTACCCTTCCTTATAAGCTTATGTTCTTTTATACTTAAATGATCTCCTAAAAATGCCCTTGAACATCCTTATTACATTAACACTTTAATTCCACTTACCCATTCAATAAATCCTACTAACCTTGATATAATTATAACTTCAAAATTTTATTCTATCTAGACCTCAAAATTATTTAAAATCATGCTTAACTTAAAAATTTTTAGGGTCCAATATATTTCACCGTATCCCCTTTCAAATTCTACCATCTGACTCTGCTACACCTCTTAGGCCTTCTCTTCTTCCTTCAACCTTGAATAATAAGATCCAAAACCAATAACCTATGCTGAGTTGACAAGTAAGCATTGCAATCCTTATAACTAAGTCACTCACTTCACCTTATAAGGAAATAGTCAATTTGAGTTTTCGTGGTTATGCTCTTAGAATTCACTAGGTGCTCCTCATTTTTCTTCAAAAAAGAGTTGGATTCTTTAAAAAAAAGTTAGCTATCACCAACTAAAACACTACTGTGAAATCCAAGAAAATGGTACCACTATCATTCCTTTTGCCATACTCAAAACCCCCAATAGTTCATGAATATCCATTTGAGGTTACTCCCATATGACCATTAAATTCTCCTCCTAGAATAACTCTTTCATTAAAAGGGATTTGTTGAATCACCTCATCTAGCTCTTCCTAGAATTTGCACTTAAGTTGTTCATCCAACCCTACTTAAGGTGCATAAGCACATACCACATTTAAAAAAACCCCCTTCACCACAATCTTTAAGGACATAATCATATCATTAGTCTTTTTGATTGCCACAACATGTTGTATAAGTTCTTGACAACTAAGATACCTACCCCATTATGTCATCTAGAACACCTTGAATACCAAAGTTTGAACCATTAATTTTTTTACTTTAGCCTCTGTCCACTTTGTCTACTAAAAACATGCTCTATAAATCTTATAATTTACTAAAGTCTCCACTAATTCTAAAGACTTCCTTGTAAAGATCTCGATGTTTCAAGAATAAATCTATAATCCATTAACATCTTTTCTTCTTTTAGACCTAAAACTCATCAAAGGACTAACCCTTGATCTATCATCAGAAGTCAAAATCACCTCTCTTACCCTAATGTCCAATACAAGCTAAAGAAGACAAGCATAACAAGCCCCTAAACGACTCTAATAATACTCAAGAAAGGAAACAAAGATTGATATTGAATCTCAAAATTTGCACCACAATAAATAAATGTGAGAACCTCAAATACACATGACCTCACACCAAACTAAATTAAAAGATCCAAACTTCAACTACTAATAGCAACTAGATATCTGCAGAATGCTAAAAACACAATTGAACCATTAAAAATAATTGAAAAATATTAAAATATGGGAACAAAAAAAAACTTAAAAACTTTTAATAGATCAACGAATACTAAAAACTAGAATCCAAAAAACTAGAATCCTAACACCTAAAAAGCAATACATCAACCAATAACAAACATATTCTGAAACCAATCACAAGTACATTTAATATAAAAGAAAAATTTATAAGATAATAATTAGTCAAAAAAAGAAATAGCAAACCTATCTGATATATTTAAGAAGCCACACACCAACTTTGTATTTTTTATGGTAATTAGCACCATTAATCAAAAGATGCCTCTATTATAGGACTCACTCTAATTCAGCCTTTATGGAAGCTAGGTTAAAAGCTCCTATTTTTACTTCGTGTTTAGATAAGAAATACTCCAAATATGACTCACTTATGTGCCACTTGTCATCTAGTCGGTCACGATCGTGGCTTGCTTAATTGACAATCATGCATAGTTTGTTTTTTCATCCAATCTTTTATGTGAGTGACCCTTAAGTTCCCAGTTATTTTGGTTACTTGAATTAACTCTTAATCTAAGCAAATCAAGAAGGGTTTCATGATGTCAATTTACCAGAATGTAAGTGGATTAACACTTGAACTCTTCGATAGTTAATTATCTTACTAACGAACCTTTCTATAGTCAATTACCGTGCAATTCATCCCTTCACTATCCTATACTCCACTTGGTTTAGAGTATGGGCTATATGTCAAACCCCACTAGACTGACTATGTCAGATCTAGTCCAAGTGATGTTAGTTCTTATCATGGGATCTCATTACTTTATATGTCATTAAAGACTCTCTTCATGACACATAATTACCTTCGAATACCAATAGCTATACCCAATCACCACCCTATGAGCGATCTCATCTTAAGGAAACAAAAAATGGTGTCAAAGCACAGGATCAATATCCAAGATATCCTTGAGTACCTCAACTCTAAGGATATTTGCACCATTGCTGTGATGAGATTAATGGTGTCAAAGTGCAAGATTAGTATCCAAGATGTCCTTAAGTACCTCAAGTCTAAGGATATTTGCACCATTGCTATGATAAGATTAATCACTAGCATTTGATAGATGATAATCTCATAGTGGGTCATCTGATGTACTTACTACTCTTAGTAAGCATCCACATGTTAACTCTAAATATCTCATGTTTACAGTTTATGAGATTTATTGCTTGATCAAATCAAGGAGTATAACATATGCTAGTCTATCTAGATTAACAATATCCTGTCTGATTAATCCTATGAATATGGATAATTTAGATATTAATATAATTTCATATGATAGGAATCTCATTATCATGATCTCATCATGATTTCCTTCATGCTATGTTTTGTATCATGAACTTTATTAATTCGATTTAAGAACGACATCAATTCATAAATAACTGAACATCAAAATTAATAAAAAATGCCTTTTGTTTTATTAATCAAAATAAAGTTTGTAAAAAAGTGGTAAAGGTGATTGCCTTTAGAGCACTACTCTAACAAGAGAAGCAATACTTTGGGCATGGGGTAATTGTTTATAACTCTAGCTGCTTATTATGGTGTTGATTGCAACGGACTAACTATCCATCATCTTGAGTTTCTAAATGCTCGTCACTTAATGAGAGCTAAAATCTTAAAGTCCCACAATATGAAACTTTGAGATGTCAACGCAAAATCTCATATTAAAAATAGGCTAGGTCAGGTTAGTTCAAGCTCGACACCATAACAATAGAGGAGGACTCAACCAGTAAGGAGTTAGGAGAGGAAAAAGCAGTGGGATGGGAGAAAGTACCGAACGAGCTCACAAAGACTAATAAGGTGTTAAAGGAGATTGTGAAGGATCAGCGAAGACAACGATGAGACATTTGAAATATTCAGAAATACTTTGCTGCTCAAGGCATGGAGATTCCACCTCCAACACCATCACCATCACCACCTCAATCACCATGAAGGTTTTATGTTCTAACCCTTTCTCTTTTCAATTTCGTCTTTATGTTGTTCGTATAGTTTTATTCTCTTTTCTTCCCACCTTTTTTTTTGTTTGTTCTTCTCACATTGACAATGTGTTATCCAAGTATAGGGAGGGTTGTGTGCATTATATGTTTTTATTTAAATGTGAGTTTTGTATGCTATACGTTAGTTTTGTTTAGGATTACATGATGTGATTTGTGTGAATGCCAATGGCTAGGGCTAAACGTAATCGATCTAGCATTAAACATAGTCTTTTAAGTTGCTAAACTTTATTAGCTTAAGAAATTAGTGTTCTAGGTTGCTTCGGTTGAATATGCATGTTAATTAGGATACGATGTCAGTTTATTCACTCTAGGAATTTACCACATTCATTTATAATTTTAGGCCAATCGAATAAGTAGCATCATTAGTATCTTTTCATGAGAATGATTAACTTAAGAAATGAGGTAGGCAAGAACAAAATGTTGTGTAAATCTTAAACAAATAACTATTTCACTGGCACTTTTTAAAACAAATTGGGTTATGCATAAAGCTAGTGACCAGTTGAGAATGTGAGGTACTTGAGTAACCATGGGACATCCATCACAAATTTTTGCCTTCATGTCAAAAGGCTATAATAATATTCCAACCAAGCTGGTTAATAAAAACATGGCATAGTTGAGTAACTAGGGGACATTCATCACAAATGTTTGCCTTTGTATCAAAAGGCTAGGTTTATGTTAATAAAATTAACAAAAATAATGTGTTGTTTAATAAATCCTACTAATTTTGTGAATAGCTTGATTTTTTATAAAAAGCCACTTGAGGATAGTTACAATATTGATTAACTAAATAATATTTCGTCTGAAGTACTTAGACACATATTTCACTTATTAATAAGTTAGAACAACTTGAAGGATCATTTTTATAGTTAAATTTGTTTCATGAAGTTCAACGCCATTGTAACATTATTGCATATCTGTGTTTTGTTGTTGTGAGTGTTTTTTGTTTTTGTTTTGCTTGTTTTGTCTTTGCTTAAGGAAAAGAAAAAATTTAAATGTGGATATATTGATAGTGGTAGGTTGCATAATGTTTTACTAGGTAGTTTACTATGTGTTTAGTTCTTAAATTGAATGATTAGTGTATATTTAGGTTCAGATTGTGTTATTTAGTTAAATGTTTGTGTTTTGAGTGTTATATAGGTTAGAGCATGCTTTTATGCTTAAATTTTTTGTATTTAAGGTGCTTTGATGTATTTATTAGTGTTTGAGAACATATATAGAAGAACAGAGAAGAATTAGAGGAAGCTCGAGGCTAGACATAGGCCACAATCGTGGCAGAATCAGTTGGGGGAGCCACAATCATGACAGAGTGTAACATCCCATTATCTCATGTTGGGGGTTAAACCCTAAAATGGTGTATATGTGAACATACAGAGACTTTAGAAATGCATTTCATGCTCATGCATTATTGAATATACACAAATACATGAATAATTATTTTTGACATATTGAAATAATTGTACATGCATTCATTGACATTTTTAGATATAATTAATTTATAAATGCGATTAAAATGCGAATCGTGGATTATTTGTGTTGAAATTTTAGTTGGTGATAACAATTATTATTTCAGAATTTTTGGTGAATTTTAGGGAATTTTTGAAAATTTTGGGTATTTTAGACTAGGAAAAACGTTGAAATAATGGACCAATTATATTGTAACAAATGGTAGCTTTAAATTTTTGACAAATGGCCCATGTGTATGGATGACAGGTGTCAATGTGATACTAACCCATGTAGTTAGGTGTTGACCAGAAAATTTTTGCAACTCTTTCTCTCATTGCTTCACCGAAATAACTCTATACAAAAACTATTTTTTCTTGTCCATCACCAAATATCGAATTGTCATTCTTTTTATTTGTCACTGAATCACTCTTACTGCTAGGAAAGATAGCTGAATCAAGTAAATGATTTTTAATGATATTTTACTATGTAAATGAATACATGCAGGAGAGGTTTAAGAAGTGTAGTTTTAGTGAATGAATGTGACGACTGAATTAGATGAAGAATTTGTGAAGTTAGGAAAATAGCAGAAAGTGTATCTAGAATTGTGCAAATTTGAGTTAAATGGAGAAGTGAAATAGAGAATTACTGAAAATAGCAATTGTTTACACGATGCTCTATCTTGTTTTTACTATGGCTATGCGTGAATGTGTTTGAGTGTTTAAAAATGAATCAAATGAATTTAGAGTTATGGGAAAAGTACTAAGATGAAAAGTTTATGATGAAAAAGAAGTGTTGTTGAATTTGAAGAATACAGAAAATATAGAAGGGCAAAAAAAAATGAAAAGTGAAGGAAATGAAATAAATGCAGAAAATGGTGAGCTGTCCATATATGAGTTTTTGTTTTTTATGTTTATGTTGAATTTTGAATTTTAAGTTTTTTTTAAGGTAAGTTGGATTGGAATGGGAGTATAAATGTAGAGAATGTAAGCTAGGAATTATGTAGAGAGAATGTGGATTAAGTAGTAGAAGAGAGGAAGAAGAAGAGAAGAAGTGCTGCAAAATCTAGAAAATAATGGAGTGCAAGATTGTGCACCGGAAGGTTTCCTGAAACTAAATAGCTTTGAGCCTTTTGCCTATAACTTTTTCATTCGACATCCAAATGATTTGAAACTTGAACCAATAGATTTCTAATATATTTTTCTTCCTCTCCATGAAAATTTAGAGCCATATGAATTCATTCGAAAATATTTTATTAATGGATTTAGGATGAAAATGGGGGAATGTGCTGGAATGTTATGAACTAGAGATCTTTCACTAAATATGCTTTAGTATTTTGATTATATCTTGATTATTAGATCTCCAAATGAGATGATTCTTAATTTAAATTGAACTAGAACCATTTAGTTACAATTTTAAGAATAAATTAAATTTTAATTTTGTCCTTAAGGGTCTTGAAATTTAGTTTGAAATTAAGTCTTGGCCTAGGCTGTAGCACTTCCCATGACTAAAAACATGTCGTGTTGTTATCAAATAAATTGTATTGATGTAGGCCGAATCAAACAAAGTTGTCTTCACAAAATTTGTAGTTTATTCTCTTATCTTTCAATTGGTATAAATTTGGTAATTTTTGAATATTTGAATTAAAAGATATGAGTTGTACAACTTTGAGTGTATGATCATGCACTAGCCAAATTTTCAAATGTACTTAGTCTGCAGTATTTTGAGCATTACTCATAGAATAATGAACCAAATTGTTTGATCTTGATGCCATTAAAAACTTAAGACATAGAAGAAAATAGTCCATTTTCCTTATCATAATGATCAAGCAAAGTAGACCTAAAAGTCTATTTTGAGAACAAAGTTGGAATGGTTAATAAGTGTTTGAATTCCGGAAACTTTAGAGTAAAATTGATATTTGTATTAATTTATTAAAGAAATATACTTGAGAATTTGTCATTGAACAAGCATCATAAATGATACATTTATAAATGTATGTATTTAGTTAAATGAGCAATGTAGTAATATGAAAATTTATGTGATTGCTTGTAGAAGAGCAAGTTGAGCGACTGCTTCCAGACATTGCCAGGAATTCAAGGCAATAAGCTAAAGGGAGAAACTATAAGCAACCTAAGATGGTCTCACCTTGATTTGTTAGGTTTGATACTACATTGAATTGTTATATGTGACATTTTTGTACTGAATTTCGGACATGAAATGTTCAAGGAATTTGATGTATGCATAAAACATTGGAAGTGTTACTTGAATGTGAATGTGACTGACTATTTATTTCTTAACTTGAATGTTGAATTCTAGACTAAAAGTTCGATGAAAAAAGAAAATGAAAAAGAATATGAATGTGATTTGAATGTGCATAACTGATCAAATTTGAGGAATGTGTTTCATTCCAATGTATGAAATATAAAGGCAGTTATGATTGATGTTGCTAGTAAAAAAGAGCTAACAATGTATACATGTGAATGATGGATCTAATGCTACAATGTAAATTATGGTTTATGAAATGAAATGAGGAAAATTTTGGACTTTAGATAATGTGTTATTTCTGATTTTATTTTTGATGCCATGTGGTAAAGTGAAAGTGAGATAGATAACATGCCACTTCTATCAAGCATGTGTATATGTGATTATAGGGCCCACGTACATGTCGGACGAGAGTGGGGTGTTACCTAGAGAGCTAGATGAAGTGCCACAATTGTGGCACTATAGGCTACGATCGTGGCCTGTGTGATAAATAGTATAAATAGCCGCCTAAATGTGACTTATCGAGGGATATTTGACTATTTGGACCTAGAAAAACCCTAGGGTTTACCAAAAATATAAAATACTATATAAAGAAAGAGAAAAACCCCTAGGAGGAGGTCCAACTTCTACCACTTTAGGAAAACTCTAAGAAGAAGAAGAAGCAAAGAAAGAAAAGGAAGAAGAGGAAAGAGCAGGGAGGAGAGGACTTCTACTACTCCTGCTTTCCTGAGCCATCCTGATCCCATCCAATTGACATTTCCTTTTCCTTGTTTTCATTTTTCTTTTTTGAATGTGCAAGATGGATATGATGATGTTAATGGATTTGGGATTGATGATGATGTTCTAACTTTTCTTTAGGGATTTAAACTTAATTCAATGTTAATCTAGTTATTTTGTGTTAATTCATTTGGGTGTTGTGATTATTTATTGTAACTTCATGCTTCGGTAATAAATCGAGAGAGTAAGCCAAATGCAAAATGATTGGGTTAGTTAATGAGAGTTAAATGACCCAATAGACCATGCAAATAATCAAATCAGTAATTATACGAAGAGAGATCTTATGTGAGACCCAGTTGTTTAATAGAACGCTTAAGATCTAATTAGGTTGTGGGTTGATTGTTAATCGAGAGATTACAAGTTCAGTAATGCAACTTAATTAGGGTTTATCAATTAAGGCTTAGTGATTATAACTCAAGAAAGAGTAATCCACCCTTCGATACTCTAGAACTGACACCGTATTAACACAAAAGTGATTAGGTTAACATTAATGATAGGATAAATCCTTTTATCATAATTTGGTATTTTTCTTGTGTGATTTCCTATAGTGAGTTTGGTGGTGCTTAATATTCAATTTCTTTTATGTTAATTTTTCACTTTCTGTCAATTATCTTCACCTGTTTACTTTTCTGTTCAATTTTGATTTTTATTTTAATATTTTTTTAGGCCTTAAATAACTTAGAATTAGATTAGTTCAACAACTCTTTAAGGGATTGACACTTTACATACTACACCCACCACCTGTGCGCTTACAATATATTGAGGGGTTTTAAATAGATTAAAACTTGTTCAACACTATTCACACTAGGATTTCTCAATCTCTATGTATGAAATCAGATTATGATTTAATATTCTTGAGTTATTAGAACATAGATAAAACCCATAATCAAATCTCAATATATCAAACAATAAATTGCATTAATAAAAGAATCAAATCAAAGCAAAGTATTAACATAAGGTTCATCTAACCTAAATACTAACTGGATGTTTAGTTACACATTATCAAACACAAAATCAAATATACATAAATAGAATTGCGAATCAAAAACAACGGGTTCATAATTCTAAATCTCCCTAAATATCTTTTATTGAAAGTTTTTACGACGTAGAGCTTGATCTTATGTTTCGATGGATCTTTAATGATTTCTTTATGTTTCCCACTTATCTAGATTAAAATCGTCCCTTCTTGATGCTTTCCACGTCTGGGAATTACCTCCAAAAGTCACCCTATGACACACTACAAAGTGCCTCCTCGATCTTTCCTAAAACATCTTTTTATCACGAATTTTAGGGTTTTGGGAGATTAATAGTCCCTTGCACAGTCGTGTACATAGGACCACACATAATCAGATTTTTTTGAGTATCGTGAAAATGCATGACTATGCAAAAGTGCACGGCCCTGCAGTCCTTCCAAATTGCTATTCTCTATTTTACACCGAGTTTTCATCCGAATTCTTCTCCCTTAAGTCTATGAATGCAATTATAACTTATAAACACAGTTGAAACAAATTACGTACCAAATATAGGATAAAAGTATGAAATATCAAGCAAAATAAATCAAACATGGGTGTAGAAATATAGTTAAATATCTATCTATCAAACATCCTTACACCTAAGCTTTTGCTTGTCCTCAAGCAAACTATAATTAAATCATAAATTTTACAACATCAATCCATCGTCAATCTCAACCTGTCCATTTATACTATACATCATCACATACTATTAAATCAAATTAAAATATAATTAGATTCAAGTTGTCCTAAAATTGACTTCCTAAGCAATATTAACAGTAATCACATCAACAATCACATTGAAATCAAAATCATATCTCTTTACATCCTCACCAAGATTTCATTCAATACGCAACAAACTCTTAATTAATACATAGTAGAACTCTTACCATAGGCTTGTAATAAAATCACATCTCCACCACTTATGTACAAACTAGAAACATAAATCAAAAAGGTTTTTATAAGGTTCTAATGGGACTTAGGTAAGGCATGATTAGGTTAATAAAAAGGGGATTAAATTAAAGGAAATTTACTACATAATATATTTCAAGACTCGTTACAAATATACATAGGTCCTTTTATTGCACTCTATTGGTACCATAAATTCATTCTCTTTTTTCTTTTCCTTCTTTCTTTCTTTCTTTTCTCTCTCTTTTTTATGCTTTTCTTTTTTTCTTCTTCTTCTTTTTACGCTATTCAGTTAGTACCACAATTTAAGAAATATTAAACCTTTAATGAATTTCAAGTTTTAATAAGTAAATAATGTAAATAACCTTTAAGGTTCAAAACAATAAATAGGTCTTCAAAGAAAAATAGGAATAAGATTTATAATAAAACAATGAAAAAGCCTAGGACTCAACTTGGTTATTCCTAAAGGTAAATTTTTTGGTATGGTGATTTCAAAGAAATAGGCTAAGCAAATAGGTGAACTAAGTGCCTTTATCATATAATTCTAATATGCAATGATAACACACACATGAAAGAATATAAAAGTTTTTAAAAATTTTGAAAATTTGTTTTTTAGGTTTAAAAACTCATAAAAAATGGATATATGTGTGTAACTAATATGCAATTTCATTCAACTTTAATATTTCAATGAGAACGAAAAATATGACTTAGAATGTTGGGCCCAGGTCCCGAACCCCCAATCCTGAGGTGGCCCCTCGGAGTCGCCGGGTAGGGGTGCGCAAAGGAAGAATCGAAAACATTCAAAAACATAAAGGAGCAGCAACGGGAAGAGGGGGCCTAGCAGCGGCGTCAGATTGCTCGCTGCGGTGAGGGCCTCGCTGGCTTGGGTTCGCCGCGGCCAAACCTGGCCTCGCCGCGACGAACTCTTCGGGACACGCCGCGACGAAGGACTGGCCTCGCGTCGTGGCGACCACCTATGGGCTGCGCCACGGCGAGCTCCCCAATTTTCGGACCTGATCCCCAACATCTATGAGAATTTCAATTCACTCATCTATACTCAAACATTCTATTACATACACATGCATTCAAACTATGAGTTAAACACCCTAATTACAAAAGACATCTTGTCATTCCAATCCGAAGAAATTAAACAAGCATTCTCAATATGACATAATACACATATCAAAGAGTAAATCCAAAATACATGAGAGAGTGCTCAATGATGATATGCTTAGAAGCTAACCAAAAGCACTAACTTAGTACAAAGCTTCTAACTATCTTGGAGTTTCCAATGCCTTGCAAGGATCAACGATCTTCTCGTTCTATACCTGAGGAGTTGGAGATAATAGGGTGAGCTGCAAAGCTCAGTGACTTATACATTTATAGCCATTGGCAACGAGCCACACATTCAAACATATATATACACAAGCATATGGCATGACATCATTTAACAATTTATTTACAAACTCATAGCTATCAAAATGTCATCACAAAAATATGCCATGTTATTTCTGCATCACACATAACAATTGATGATGCATTCTTCCTAACAGATCAATGATGATATGCACAACAAATGGCTCGAGAGTTTCGTGGAACGATATGGATAAACCGAAGTTTATACCGTGAACTATACGAGTCTGATTTCTCAAGATCTCGTGGCCTCAAGCGGGCAGCCGGGAGAAGGCTATATGTCGACGTGCACGTGACTAACGATACATTCCTCTCTCACCCAAACAAATCACATATTCATCCATTTCATACTCAATTCATTTTATCAAAGCTTTCATACTTTTCATTTTTTCAAAATGTCATAGTATTTTCCAAGGCAATTCATAATCACAATCACGATGCATTCGCAATAACGTCCATAATTCTAAACAAGTAATGTCACATACACATGCAAGCAAGCATAACATTTTGCTCATACACACAACAACCATAAATATATTACCCACCTAAGATCGCTTGAGAATCCAACTCACTGTTGCCCTTCCTCTTGCGATTGGATCAGGTCGGCTTGGTTTCCTATAACAAGCCAAGTTCCTAATCAAACAATATTCAAAGGAAATATTTAATAAGCTTTGAAAGTCAAAAGTACTAACACTACAAATCTATACTCGACTTCCATCCAAATTTCAGATCCTTAGAGACTAACTCCAAACTTTCTTCCTTCATAAAACTTGTAACCCTATGGCTCTAGTTCAACCTCATTTGGACATCTACAGCCAAAGTTATGCCCAAAATACATCAATGCTAGAAGTCGAGCCTCGTCGTGGCCTCGCCACGGTGAACAGCCTGTGCGTGCGCTGCAATGTGCACACTGGTGTGCACCGCGGCGTACACCCCCTCGCACGCTGCGGCGTGCATGTCTTCACACACCGCGGTGTGCTCATGAGCACGTCACGACGTGTGGGTCCAGAACCCCTTCTAAAAACTTATTTTCCAGCATTTTTCATCCTCAATCCTACCATTTTGCAAATGCAACACATCCAAATCTTAATTCATGTCTTATACTCCATTTCTAACTCATGCAAACCTTAAAATCAGTCATCAACACTACAAGATCATCAACCCAAGGAAAATTTTACCTATTTGTCCAAAAACCTCTAAACAACCGATTCCAACATCATACCAAGCTACACTAAGGTTGAATCTAACCAAAACAAAACGAAATGCACTTAGGCTTACCAGAAATTGCTCCAGAATCTGTCAAAATCCTCAAGAAATGCAAAGCCATATTCTTCTTCTCCTTCCCAAGCTTTACGACCCTCTCCTCTTCTCTTCTTACTCTTTCTTTTCTAATTCCTTCTAATTTCTCACTTAAGGCTAAAGGGATGGATAATGACCAAATTACCCCTCTATGCAAAGCCTTAACCTCTCTAACTTAAGTGACCTTCCCATTTTGCCCTCAAACATTTTTACTCCTTCACTCCTACTAATACCACATTATATTCACTTAATCTCAATTATCCACTAATACTTCCAATTTAATCCAATTAAACCATAAATCACACAATTAGGACAATTCATTCTTAATGACATCAATGAGAAAAAATTTGGGCCCAACATAGAAAACTAGTTTCATTCTAACCATCATCCTTTTGCACACAAATTCAAATCAATATTCAACAAGAACATATAGTACACATGGACATATTTAACCAATTCAAGATATTAGTTAATAAAATTTATTGTCAAGATTATAATAAGCTTAAAGAATTCATAAAACCCATCCCCACACATAAAGTTGTACATTGTCCCCAATGTACACAATATAAGCATTTATGAAAAAGAAAGAGGGTTGTTGGTACCTTCCTGATTGTGTCGATTTTCTAATGTGGATCCATCCAATGTTAAAATAACATCCTTACAAAATATAAAAGAAAAGGATAAAAAGAAATAACATAATAGAAAATAAAATCTTATACTAAAATGAAAGCAAAAATAAAATAGTACCAAATTAAAATTAAAACAAACTCATGAGTTGCCTCCCATGCAGCACTTCTTTAATGTCAATAGGTCAACATAACCTTTACGATGAAGTCATCTAGATCAATAATCAGCAGCTTGCTTCCACTTTTTTCTCCATAAACCGATTTTATAACCTGTAAACAAGCCACTTGTTGCAAGATAATAACAAGGACATAATTTATCAAACTAATAAATCCAATTTCAAGTAACAATGCCCTTTTTAATGATAAATTGTTAATAAAATAAGGGATAATGGAACTCCCTTCATGATCAGCTAACTCGAACAGTCTATCTTCGAGGAAGTGGGAACCTTCCGTACTTAAGGTTATTACCAACACCTCATTAGTAGTTTCCTTACTTGGTTCGTCCTCCAGTTCTTCCTCAATCATCTTTGTTTGCTCATCTTCTTCTTCCTAGATAGAGGATTTTGGCTCATCTTCTTCAATTACCTTCTGTCGCTTCTCTCCTCTTCCTTTTTAGATGGAGACTTCTTCTTCTTTTGAAAGTTCTTCTTGGAACATCACTTCTTTCATGAAGCCAACCCTTTCCTTTTCTTCTCTCTCGAATTTGCGTCACTTAGCTTTCATTTAAACAAATAGTTATATTAATTTATTTGTAATACATGCTTCCTCTTCCTCTTCTTCTTTTGATAGCTCATCTTCACTAGTAAAGGTGATTTCCATTCCAAATTTGTTAGGATCATTTTCATTAAGACTAGGCAAACTCCCTAGTGATTTTGTAGATAATATCTCCACCAATTGATCAATTTGATTCCCTAGATTGTGTATATGAACCTTTGTTTCTTGATGCCTTATGTTTGATTCTTGAATAGACTCAATCATCATATTTTTCAAAGCAACAGTTATCTCTTCACCTTCTTGAAATGTATGTTTATTCATGAAATTGATTGATGACTCTTCTTCACTTTGCAACAGTTGGAAACTCAAATTATACTCATCATATGTAGGAAAAGAAAATGTCTCATCGAATTGACGTTCACTATCTAGTCTCTTGATAAGGCAATTCATTAGTCAATTTGTAATACTTTCTTTTTCTTCCAAAAGCTTTTTTTGAAATATCCCCTCATTCATGAAACTAACCTTTGTCTTTTCTTAACTTTCAAATGCACATCAGTCATATTTCAATCTGGTAACATCTTCCACTAATTTATTTTCCAAGTTGACTCGTTACATAGAGATGCTTGGTGCCATAAATTTCCAACTGGAGTGTAATCATTCTATCCATAAGTGTAATAATTCCATTCAAATAAATCTATACCATATTATCTTGGGGTTCTATTATAGGAAGATTCCTAAAGTTATTTTTTGATGTATTTTCCTTAAGCATTTTTAGCCCATATAATCTTGTCATTCAACTTCTAATTTAGTCTATACTTAGGAATGGCCTCCTTGATTTTATTAAAACCTCTCAATCCAATGATATGACATGGTAACTCATTTACATATTTATGTAGAGAAGCTAATTACTTAATTTTCTTTAGATATATAAAGGAAAAATTCAAAGCATCTTAGTGCAGTACAATCTTACACAAAAATATAAAAAGAGTCCTTTCTAATTGAGTACTTAATCTTTTTTTTTTTACTTTTCCTTATAATTTTACATGTTAGTAATTTTTTAATCTTTATCTCTTCGACCTCTTTTATTTATTTATTAGGTTTAATTACTTATGTTACTTTTATTTATTCGCATTAAAGTATATATTGTTTTAACTCTCACTTTTAATAGTGATAATGTTACATTAAAAACTTAGATATAAGAAAAAAAAATTGTTTCTCTTTGTATAGGACTCTAAAAGTTTTGTATAGCCAACTTTTTCATGTTTTGATGGTCAATATTTTGAATATGTAAATTGTTGATTTTTGACTTATTGGTGAATTGCTGTAGCATCCCACTCCCGCAAGACCCGAGTCCGATATCGATGGTGATACCCGAGCCCGTGCCTCACGAGGGTGGTATGGTAGAGCAGTCAAAACAGTTCAAATACAC
>JANTPM010000009.1:11891865-11902060 GCA_025434745.1 Erythroxylum divaricatum
CTGTAACTGTTATATGGAATTTGAATTGCGCTGTGTTATGTTGTACGCACTTTGCGTAATGCATGATTTGAGTGAACCATCGATGATGGTTTCTCATTGAGTTCGTAAACTCACCCAACATTGCAATTATTTTTCAGGAATCGAAGAGTACCCCGTTAGAAAAACGGGAGTATGTCTACTGCAAAGAGTCAGAGTTTAGGGGTCGGGATCAGTTCACGTCTGCATTACTGTTAATTTGGATTATGTGTAAATTGTATTTCTGCATTTTAGTATTGAAATTGCATTGGGCCCGATTTGGCTATGACTATATGTATATGAACTGATTTGAGTATTGAAATAGTATTTGATCGCAAATGATTTCGTATGAAAATGTTTTAGTATCGCAGGCCCAAATTGTTTATTGATTTCCGCACACTCGACTGTTTTCAAAAAGAAAAATATCATAATGAGTTTTTAAACTGCATTGATTGCTCTAGCATACCACTCTTGCGGGTCACGGGCTCGGATGTCTTCCTCGATGTCGGGTTCGGGTCTCAAGGGAGTGAGTTGCTACACCTGTGCCATAATAAACATGGATCGACTTCTAAAACTCAACTTTACAGGGTTATTTTAGACTTGTTACGATTGTGGCAAAAGCAAATCCTAATTTCCACAATCTTCGGTTAAGGGTGTTCTAACTTTTCTTTGGGGATTTGTTCTTGATTTAATGTTAATCTAGTTGTTTTTGTGTTAATGCATCTAGGTGTTGTGATTATTTCTTATAATTGCATGCTTTGGTAATAGACTGAGAGAGTAAACTAAATGCAAAATGATTGTGTTGGTTAATGAAAGTTAAACAACCTAATAGACCATGCAAATAATCAAATTGGTAATTATGTGGAGAGAGATCTCGTGTGAGGATCTGGTTATTTAATAGAATGCTTAAGATCTGATTAGGCTATGGGATGATTGTTAATCGAGAGATTATATGTTCGATAATATGACTTAATTAAGGTTTATCAATTAAGACTTAGTGATTATAACTTGAGAGAGAGTAATCAATCCTTTGATAGTCTAGAACCGACACCACATTAACACAAAAGCAATTAAGTTAGCATTAATGATAGGATAAATTCCCTCGTCCATAACTTGTTAATCTTCTTTGGTTGAATTCCAATTGCCAATTGGTGGTGCTCAATTTTGGTTTCTTATAATAATTTTACAAATTATTTTTCAAGCAATATATATCCGATTGTTTACTTTTTGTTTAGTTTTTATTTTCATTTTAATAATCCTTTTAGGCCTCAGATAACTTAGAATTAGATCAGTTCACTAACTCCTCGAGGGATCGACACCTCATATACTACATTCACGACCCAGGCACTTATGGTGTATTGAGGGTTTTATAAGATTAAAACTTGCTCAACAATTTTTTGACGTCGTTGCAACGGAGTTAGTAAGATTATTTTAATTATTTTAGTCTAAGGAGTTTTCGTCACTCTTTTGTCCATGCAATTGCATGAACACAAGAGTTACTAGGAGTTTAAGTCGGATAGGCAAAACTTTATAATTTGGCATCACCTGGTTAAAGTGAGCAATCCAAAGAGCTAGACGTGAAGAAGAAGAGAATATTGAAGCAACCATAACTGAGGAATTTCATCAAGAGTTTCCGTAAGGAGGAACCAACCGTAAACCCTCATGGATTTCATGAGACCAGGGTTCAATGTGACCAATCAAGGTTTCACCAGACCACCTATTTAAGCACCTTCATTTGAAATAAAACTATTTTTATTAAACATACTACAAACTAATGTTCAAATTTACCGGCTGACCTATGAGGACCCTAACACTCATATAGTCAATTTTTTAGAAATATACGATACTTTCCGATATCATGGGATCTCGAAAGATGTTGTTAAGATGAGACTCTTCCCTTTCACACTAAGGGATAGAGCTAAGGTATGGTATCACTCACTAAGCCCCATAAATGTTACAACTTGGGATCAATTAGTGTGAGCATTCTTAAATAAATACTTCCCTGCACAAAAACCACAAAGATAATCAAGAAAATTACAAACTTTCAACAGAGTGATGGGGAGTCACTTTATGAGGCTTGGGAAATGCCTAAAGATTTACAAAGTAAGTGCCTGCACCAAAACCTAGCTAAGGAGTTCCTTTTGTAAAAGTTCCACAATAGAGTGAACCCACCTACCTGAGGCACCATCGATGCAGCATCAGGAGGGTCTTTGATAAGGAAGAAGGTGGATGAAGTAGAAGAGTTATTGGAGGAATTGGCTAGCAATAGTTGTCTTTGGACAATAGAGAGGAGTAGATAACCCACAACCCTTCGCTAGTAAAAGGGAGCTTTAATTGTTGACCCAATCATAAAAATGCAAGCAAAGACTGATAATTTGGCTCGATAGCTAAACAATATGAAGGCCACTTCTTCAGCTCCTATGCAAGTTATTCAAAAAAAATGTGAGTTGTGTGGACATGATAACCACGACACTATTGACTGTTTTTTCATGAAAGACTATAAATCAAAACAGGTCAATTATATGGGAGTGCAATTTGGTAGAGGAAGGGGGAACGACACTTACTCTAACACATATAACCCTAGGTCGAGGAATCACCCAAACTTCTCTTGGTCGAGCAATCCAGGAGGTCAATTCTGACCTCAAGGGCCATTTGGTTTAATTCAACAAACTCTAAGCTAGATAAGATTTTGGAAATTATTGGGGACATAGAAGACGCCTAAAAGAGGCTAGAAGGAAATTTGAACAAGTGACAAAGAATCACACCTCCTCCATACATAATTTAGAAGTCCAAATGAGTCCGTTAGTTGACGCGTTGTTGACACAAAGTGCAGGAACCCTTCCTAGTAACACTGAGACGAATCCAAAAGAGAGAATAATGGTGATCACCTAGGCTACTAAAGATAAGCTAAATCAAGTTAAAGATGATGGATAAGAAGCAAGGTGACAGACCAATAAAAGTCTTGTAGGTTAAATATAACCTGATTGAAATCAAGAGATATCAACCTCTTATTCTATACCTTATTTACACAATGAGGAAATCGAAAGAAGCTTAATTGAATTAAGTTTTAGATATAATAGAGCAATTAAAAGTGTGACTTACTCTGACCAAATATATAAAAGGGAAGTTGGAGAATGAACTGTTAAGCACAAAGAACTCTATTGAAGTGATAGCACTACTACAAAAGTAAGATGATCTGGGAGATTTATATATCAATGCATTATTGGTAATGTTAGAATGGGTAAGGCATTTGTGGATCTAGGAGCTAGCATAAGTATGATGCCTTATACATTGTATAAGAAGATGGAGTTAGGCGACGTAACAGCCACTCAAATTTATGTTCAAACGGTCGATAGATTAATCCACCATTTGAGAGGTGTGATCAATGATGTTTTAGTCAGAGTAGACAATTTCACCTTCCCCATAGAATTTGTAATCTTGGACATAGAAGAAGATGTGGAGACACCTATTATCCTAGGGAGATCATGGTTAGACACTGCTCAGTCTATCATAAGCGTTGATAGGGGCAAATTGACTTTAAAAGTGGGGGATGACAAAGTGTCATTTAAAGTGTCTAAGATTAAAAGCAATTCTTTCAAATCTATGGAGGCTATAAAGAGCGATGAATTTTGTAAGGAATTTGGGCAAAGTTATCCTTGTAAGAAATTATTAAAACAATCTTCAATCGGAAAAAAGATTCAAAAGAAGAAAAAACTTAAAAAAATGTGGTAAAAAGTGTAGTCCTATAGCTCGGTTGCAATTTATGAAAGTTCTAATGGCACTACCACCACATGACCCATTTTAACCACCATGAACCAACAAAGAACATCAAGCTATCGATGGTAAACAAAGTGTTACATGGGAGGCAACCCATGATTTTCAATTCTTAGTTGTTCATCTTTTGTATTAAAGTAGGTTTCTAATTCTATTTACGTGTATTTTTGAATTGAGTGAACATCTGGAAGAGATCACGCATGAGTAGGATTTGGGAAATTTTATTTTGCTCTTTTAATATGAACGAGTATGGTTTGGTAAGGAAAACAATGAAGTGGTAAAGTGTGCAGAATTTTACAAAAAACAGGAGTGAAAGGAGGAAAAAGGAGGAAAATTGGGAAAGAGTGCAGAATTTTGTAAGGTCGTGATTGTGGCCTAGGTTAGATGGGGAATGTGCAAATTTTGTCTCAATTTTACCCCTCCTACCCCCTCCTAATCTATATATTTACATTCACCCTCATTTTTCCTACACATCTCATTCTCCAACTCTTTAAAGTTAAGAAGTCAATTTCCTCTCACTTCTATCTACAACCATCCTTAAGGCCTTTATTTCTCTCTCTATTCCTCACACCTCTCTTTCCAATAGGACTACGAATTAAGCAAACAGTCAAACAAACTCAATCAAAGGTCAAAACTTAAGTATCAGGTTGTGGACAAAGAAATAAGGCAGTGAATTACGGAGCACCTTTCCTGATCTTCTCAAAGAGGAAGGTAACTAATTTCACACCCTTAGTTTAAGAAAAATTGTTATGTCTAGATACTTAGATTTTGAGACACTATAAATAATTGGTTTGAGAGGACGAGTTGAAAAATTAGGAGGAAGGATTCAATGGGACAAATTCATGCATTTTAATTATGTTGTTTATGAAGAAATAACTCTTGAATTCTTCACCTCCCTCCATTATAAGTTGGCTAACCCTAGGGTTCTGTGGTTTCGATTGCGAGGTCAACCATTTGACTTAGATTATGAAACTTTGTTTGAAATCGAGGGATTCTTAGAATCGACCATAGTAAACCAACATGAAGGATTTCATGCAACACATTACTGGAATGAATTGATTGGGATGGATAACTTTGACTCTAAGAATGCCCATAACAACATCATTCGTAGTCCCAAACACTTGTTATTCCATAAGTTTATATGTCAAACTGTGTTTAACAAACTCAAAAGTAATGAGTGTTTGGTTAAAGAACTTTTCTTGTTGTGGTGCATGGATCATAGTGTCCAACTTTGCACTTCTACTGACATTCTCAACACTATTGTTGCTAATCTGGAAAAAGAGAAGTAATAATTTAGGCATGGGTGTTGGATCAAAAACAATATCATACTAGATTTGGCTAAATAGTAGACTTCAAAAACTTTTTCCGAAATCAAAACGCAGCGAAAGCATGGTAACCAAATCAACATGTTCAATCCATATATGATATGGCATTAGAAAAATAAATAACATAAGAACATGATGGAAATTTTACCGACCCCTTTGCTACAACTTTAACTCATTACTATTGTATCCTCTCCTTGCTTTTGTATCCTTAACCAATCCGATCTACCACTTGTTCTCTTTGGACAACTTAGTTAACAAGATCCTTTGATGGAAAAGGTGAAGAAATATTGTGGAGGTTTTCCTATTATGATCAACTAGTCGACAGAACCAAAATCAGACACTCTCATTCCTAATTTTGGCTAGCTCATGAAAGAAAGGAGAGGGGAGTTGTAAAAACCAACCAAATGAACCACTTCTTTTTTCTAATCAAAATGAAAGAGAGGGCAATAAATGAGATATTCTCATTTGTTTAATATGGCTAGATGAAAAGACAGAAACCAAAACAAGACACTTTCATTTTCAGTTATATGATGAAAGAAGGGAGAGAAAGCAACAAATGCATTACTTCCTTCTTTTAATCAAAATGAAAGAGAGACCAATAAATGAGGCATTCTCATTTTCGATTATATGATGAAAGAAGGGAGAGAGAGCAACAAATGCACTACTTCCTTCTTTAATCAAAAGAATGCTAAAGGTTCATATGTTTTTCTACATGTCAACATTAAATGACAACCATTAAACCATTTAATGATAAGACCATTAAACCATTTAATGATGATGAAGTATGATAAAAACTAACCTTACATTGAGCAATTCAATGCTAAATGTGTAGCTGTCCGTTTAGCTATATAAAACCGAAAATTTACATCATTATAAATTTCAATTTTGCCCTCCTTTTTGTCTTTACAAATATTATTTCAATTTAATAAATCTAATTAATCAAATCAAACCAAAAACTAGCCCAATATTAAATGTTCATTTTTTGGGCTTCTAATTAACAATTAATTAGTATAAGCCCATCATTTAATCATAGACTTAAAACCTAATTTAATTAACTCTTAATTAAATTGTTTCTGTCTTATTATTCCAAATCTAATTTGATCTTTCTTTATTTTGCTTAATAACCTTTCCTAGAAGCCAAGAGGAGAATATAATTAGACTTATATAATTCAAGCTTCAATAAGCCCGGAATTAATTTAATCTCATTAGAATTAATTCTAACTTATTAACTAAATATCATTCCACTAAAAACGATTAGTTGAACTCTTGAATTACTAAATATTATGAGAACATATATTTCAAATTAGATGTCCAATTGCAAACTCTATTATGAACCATATTATAGTCATTTGCATAATAAAGGCTAAAATTGTCATTTTGCCCTTAATTGGTTTTCCCTTCTAGATCTCCCGCTTCACTCTATATGATGATTAACACACAAGATCTCATATTGGTATTAAGACTTGATGGGTAGCTAGTCCATCAAACGATTAGCACCAGCTTAATCACCAATCTCCATAAAACATCTAAAAGTAATGATATCACTATAAACTATTTATTTGAGTGAATGCTCCCTGATACATGTTTCAATTAATAATTTCAACATGCAGACATTAGATTGATACTCTATAAAAATCCATTGCTATCATATCAAGAATTATAATGAAACAGACATGAGTTCACCACTCATCAAGATTGTAGTTTGTAATAAAAGAATGTTAAAGTTTATGTTTTAAGATTAAAGAAACAGCCTACTTTATTCTTTAAAACATCATGATTCCAGATTCGTTTAATAGTATTATTATCGATAGTCAACTACTATCATGATATGAAACTCATCATTCTCTTGAAGTAAACTCCTTTACTTATATAGAGATAAAATGCAACACTACAGTCTAAACAATAATCAAGCGACCGATTTGATTATTCAATTGTGAATCAACTAATTTAGATTCTAATAATATACATGTTTCTCATACATCTCTATGTATATGTATAATACTTATAAGAGAATCTTAGTACCTTATGACTAGTTATATAATGCTCATACAAATAAAACCAAACTCTTTTGTTTTATTAATAATAAATATTTTCAATAAGTGAAAGAAGATTAAGTTATATGTAAATACACTTGATTTCAAGGGAACTACATTTACATAACCCCAACAATGGGATATTTGGTTACGACCATTGTGGATTATTTTTGCGTAAATTGTGATACATTAATTGTCCATCATCCTGATTTTCTTAACACTCATCACTTGATGAGAACCAAAATCTTGAAGTCCCATAATATGGAACTTCGAGATATCGATGCAAAATCTTAAATGAAAAACAAGGTGGGATAGGCTAGCTTGAGTGTGACACTACCGCAAGAAAAGAGGAGTCAACCAATGAGAAATCTAGTGAAAAAGAGGCAGCTGAATGGGAAAAGTTGCTCAGCACCATCACAGAGACTAATAAGGTGGTTTCAGAAAACGTCAAGGTGTTAAAGGAGATAGCTAAAGAACAAAGACGCTAACGTCGAGACATTCGAGGCATCTACAAGTACTTCTTTGCTCAAGGCGTGGAGATTCCATCTCTAACGCCATCACTTTCACCACCTCAATTGCTATGATAGGTTCTATGCTCTAACCTTTATCTTTTCATTTATGTTGTTATTTTGTCCTTATCATATTAGTTTATTTTGATTCCCACATTGTATGTTATTTGTCCTTCTCACTTTGAGGACAATGTGTTATCTAACGCTGCGTTTGGTTACCGACTGCGGACTGCAAAGACAGGACGAGACGGAACAGGACTGGACTAGACAGAACAAGAATTGAAGACAGGGAGATGTTTGGTTGCGGTTGACAAAACAGAGATAATTGTCCTCGTCCTAGGGACAGAAAGGTGTTTGGTTGCCGTCTGCAGGACAGAAAACAGTGTTAATGACATAAATGCCCCTGTAGTGTAAAGACTTGTAGATGTTAAAGAATGTAATTTTGTGTATTAATTTTATTATTAATATTGTTAATAATAATATTATTATTGTTGTTATGTATAATTATAATAATTATGATTTGTATGTTTAAAAATAAAAATAATAATTATTTTTATATTATTATTATTATATAAAAATTTATACTAGTATAATTTTTTATGATATTATGAATATGAGTTTTGTTAAGTGCTATTATGATAATTATTATACTAACGTATGAATATTATTAATATTACTATTATTACAATTGTTATTATTTTGTTTATTATTATTATTATTATTATTATTATTATTATTATTATTATTATTATTATTATTATTATTATTATTATTATTATTACAATTAAAAATTTTGTACCTATTATGACTAGTATTTGTTATTGTTATTATTTTTAGTATGATATTTGTTATACAAATTTAATTATGTTATTATAATGAATATTATTATTATTATTAATTATTGTTGTTATTATTAGTAAGATTTATTATAAATTTTGTAATAACAATAAAAATAATAATTATTAGTATTATTAATTATTGTCATTGCTTTTATTATCAATTATTATATATTATTTTGTAAATATTATTATTATTATTGTAAGTATTATTATTATGATTATAAATATTATACATAATTAATTATCTACTTTTTCTTGTTATGATTATTATTATAAACATTAGTTAGAACATAATAATTAAATAAAACATCTAAACATTAATACCATGCAATTACATAATAGGTTCAAATAGCTTCGACAACCAAGCAATTCTAATACATAATAATTTAAAAAAA
Organism: Erythroxylum divaricatum; assembly: GCA_025434745.1. Classification (NCBI taxonomy): domain Eukaryota; kingdom Viridiplantae; phylum Streptophyta; class Magnoliopsida; order Malpighiales; family Erythroxylaceae; genus Erythroxylum; species Erythroxylum divaricatum. Next base: position 11,900,756 of record JANTPM010000009.1, read on the forward strand.
CATCTAAGCATTCATTGCTTAAATTACATTGAAGCCTTAAATTTTTTTGAGAATGTCCTTAATAATAATTCCCAAAATGACCCCAAGAGCAATTAGTAAAAATGCTTAACTCCATGCCATTTTTTGGTTTAATGTTGCAACTGCATTTGGTTCTTCAGATGTTGGCAGTGGAAATTGAAGCGAGATTGGTGAGGGTTCATTGACAAGAGGAAGAATTTTCACGTTTGGACGACTGCTCCTATTTTGATCCATGGCATTAGCAGTTTCTGCTTCAACCAAGGTTCGAAAGCCCTTGAATCTAGCATTTGGAAAGCCCACAGTTACCAATTTGACGTCATCCCAATTTGTGAAAATTCCTACTTGAAGTCCAACGAAGACAACATAGAAGTTGTACCTGCCCATATTTTTCTTGTACCTGCAAATGAATCATATCATAATCATTCACAAACGTACAGAAAATGTAAATATTAAATTAATTAAAACTCAACCATTCGTCATTGATAAACATGTGTACAAATACAGTCCCAAATATATCATCGCATCAGTCAACATCACATGGTACTATTTAAAATCAGTTAAGTTCAACGCATAGTTACCATCATACATGTGCATATAATAGTTGAGATAAACATACAAATTAGAAACTTCAAATAAAGTCAATGATCCATATCTAACAGGCTTCGCACATAAGCCTATTTTTGGGCTGCATTTACACCTCAAAAAAGATTGCCTGCATAAGGATTCCTTGAGAAGATGTGGAGAGCCCTAACAACCTCTTCGGTGGAGAAACCCAATCTCCCAAGCTCGTCATCTATCTGGGGAATTTGTGGCTCGACGCCACTGCAATGATCTGTGCACTCCTAATACTGCAGTCAGCTGCACGAGCAAATATGGAAGCAATGTTTTCTAACACTTCAATGTCCCTGATCTTCCTTTTCCCTCTACTTTGTTGGTTCCCGTCTATGTTGGAAGAGGAGGCGACAGAAGCAGTTGCATGAACAGAAGCAGTTGCAATGGGTGTATCCGCTACCACTGGTTCAGACAACGGCTCAGTAAGAGGTGGTGAATCTGCTGGTGCATCTCCTTCATTTTCATCAGCCGCAAACTGAGTAGCTGTATCCCCAGTGTCAATTGCAGCTGCACCTATGGCTCTGTCTTTTCCAAAGACATACTCAAGTATAGGGTACATTGGGAACGTCTTGCCAGGGGTATAGTACTTATTAGGGTATTTCTGGAAAAAATTCAAACATGTTTGTTAGCATGATACACAATGTCTAATACATTAACATGCGTGTATAAACAACC
>JANTPM010000009.1:11907339-11922093 GCA_025434745.1 Erythroxylum divaricatum
CTATTATTATTAGTATTTATGTGTGATTAGTATTCTTATTGTTATTTGCATTTATTTTAGCTCTATCTTGAGATTCGAGTATTTTTATTATCATTTCTATTTAGTGCTTTGATTTCCCCATTACTTGTATTTTCATGGAATTTCTGCTTTATGAATTGGTTCTGTTACCTGCATCATTCTTTTATTATCTCATCTGCATGTGGGTCTACCGAAAACAACCTCTCTACTATGTAGGGGTAAGGCTGCGTATTATCGGACGTCCCGAGACCCTGCTTCAATGTGAGATTTCAGACTGGGTGATGATGATGATGACGGGTCGAGAAACTATTGGCACTTAGGTTAAAAATTAAAAATATATTAACTTAAGTGGTAATTAGTATTCGAGTTAGACTAGTTCACTATTCGAATCAATTTAGAACCTAACCATTAATTTTAATAAGACAACAATCTAATCATTTTCTCTTAATCATACATAAGAGATCAAATTAGTGATATTAATTCTCAAGAGTTTTTCCACTTCGATTAATCTATTTGTTTTTGCTCTCAATTGATTTTGTCTACTTTTTAATTTAATTTTGTAATTTTCCTTAAAAGCTTTCATTCAACAATCGGGATAGAATGTAAATAAATGCATCGTTGTTATTCTATTTTTAATTCAAATTTAATTTAAGTTGACCAATTTCTTCTCCGTGGGAGATAACCCTAGGTTATCAACTGCAACTATTTTGTATACTTGCGAATAGAATAATCTAGGCCTTTTTAAGAGACGACCCTGGGTTATCAACTAAAAATATTTCATATATTTACGAGTAGGATAGCCTAGATCTTTTTAAAACTTTTTGGACTTAACACATTTTTGGTATGTTTTTAGAGGTTAATTAATTGATTCATGTATGCTTGGGTTTAGAATTGTGATAATTGGATAGATATGTATGTTTTGAGTGTTATACGGGTTAGAGCAAGCTATTGTTGTTTAATTTTATATATTTAAAATACTTTGATATATTTATTAGTGTTTGATGTCAAATATCAAAAAATAGAGAAGATTTAGAGGAAGCATGGGGGAAGATCTAGGCCCACGATCGTGGCCGATAGGACCTGATCGTGGCAGAAGCAAATCCCAAGTGTCATGATCGTGGCCTACACTACAGCAGACGTGGACCAACTTTTAAAACTCAACTTTGAGGGGTTATTTCAGAATTTTTGGGTCCGGGTAAAATTTAATTTTTACCGTAAATAAAAAAGACTACAAAGGACATAAAAGAATCCTAATTTTCGTGCCTCCATTTTGCTACATTGGAAAAGATCCGAGGAAGGGGATAAAAGAAAGTTGGAACCCAGATTTTGAGACAATTTTATCTCTCGTCTCAAGTTCCTTTTACATTTTTCAACCCTACATTTCTATTTTCTAACCAGTCGTAGTAAAAAACTTCATTAAAGAAAAAGTAATACTGGGCCAGGCCTTTCATCTTTACATAAAATCTGGTTCCCCTCTTAAAACATGAGATGAGAGGAGACTCCGGTTCAGAATTGTAAGAGCAGTGGGAGTGGAGCAGAATCAAATGGGGACTTTGGTGCAGGTCACTCCTCTCAGTGGAGTTTACAATGAGAATCCATTATCCTACTTAGTCTCCGTCGACGGATTCAATTTCTTAATTGACTGCGGTTGGAATGACCACTTCGACCCATCTCTCCTGAACCCTCTTTCTAGGTCTGTTTCGTTCGTTGCCTTCTGTTATCCACATTCCTTTTAACTCTTTTTTTCCTTCTAATTTTTGTGTGCCACTGCCACTGCCAATTCCCATTCCCAGGGTAGCTTCCACAATAGATGCGGTATTGTTATCACAACCAGATACTCTTCATTTGGGTGCTTTGCCTTATGCAATGAAGAAGCTTGGTCTATCTGCTCCTGTTTATGCCACAGAGCCTGTTTATAGACTTGGCCTTCTCACTATGTATGACCAATATCTTTCCCGCAAGGTTGTAGGTTGCTGCTTCTGTTACCTACACTTGTATATTTGCAAGATTTCTTGTTGAGATTTTTGTGTTCTTCTTTTTTGTAGGCAGTTTCGGAGTTTGATCTGTTTACTTTGGATGATATTGATGCTGCTTTCCAGCATGTTACGAGGCTAACATACTCACAGAATCACCACCTTTCTGGTTTGTTCATGCTACTCCATCAATTTATGGCATCGATAGAGGTTAAGGGTAGTTACTCTTTTATAATATTTTAGGAAAAGGGGAGGGCATAGTTGTTGCTCCTCATGTAGCTGGCCATCTCTTGGGAGGCACTGTATGGAAGATAACAAAGGATGGTGAGGATGTTGTGTATGCTGTTGACTTTAACCATCGCAGAGAAAGGTGAATCACTCTCTACATTTGTTTGCTACAAGACGGTTACAAATCTAACTTCTGTAGGTTTCACCAGGCATTTGAATGGAACTGTTCTGGAGTCTTTTGTACGACCTGCTGTTCTAATTACTGATGCTTACAATGCTCTAAATAACCAACCTCCTAGGCAGCAAAGAGACAAGGAGTTTCTAGGTACTTTACATCTGGGGACTGTAATAATTTTTTCTTTCCAAAAATTCACCCAATCAAAGCATTTCTTAATTGGTTTATGCTCACTAATTTTCTTAAAGCCCTTGTAGTGAATTCTGAATCTATTATTTCCATGATCGTTTTTGTAATCACTTCAGAGAAAACTATTCTGAAAACTTTGGAAGCGGGTGGGAATGTATTACTTCCCGTTGATACTGCTGGTAGGGTATTGGAGCTTATCTTGATATTAGAACAGGTAAGGGACCAATAGGACCAGCATTGTTCACGTATTCTGTAACTATTTTAGAATTTTAAATCTAGTTCTAATGCAAATTGCAGTTTTGGGCACAACGACTCTTGAACTATCCCATATATTTTCTAACTTATGTTGCATCAAGCACTATTGACTATGTGAAGAGTTTCTTGGAGTGGATGAGTGATGCCATAGCAAAGTCTTTTGAAACTTCACGAGATAATGCTTTTCTTTTGAAGTAAGTCTTTCATTTCGGGTAACGTTAATTTCTTCACGTTGGATACATTACTTGTGTGGATTTCTCTTTCATCTTCTAGTTTTCTGCTTAAAAGTTTTCCTTTCTAGATTGCATTGCTTGGCACTTGCAGTCCTACTTTTAACTCTCCTAGGTGCAATCACTTTCTAAAAATTTATAAGAAAATTTACAGGCATGTGAATCTTCTGATCAACAAGAGCGAACTTGATGCTGTTCCTATTGGTCCAAAGGTTAGATACAATATGCCCACAGAAAAGCAGATAGACGCTTATAGTCAATGATATTTGAATGTGGTGGCTTATTAGACATATTTTAGGTTGTTCTAGCATCAATGGCAAGCTTGGAAGCAGGTTTTTCTCATGATATATTTGTTGAATGGGCTGCTGATGCGAAGAACCTTGTTCTTTTTACAGAAAGAGGTCAGGTAGGTGCTTGCAATATTTTGGCAATGCTTGTTTGTAAACATAATGATGCATCTTTTGATCTATGGCTTTGAAGAGACATTAGTGATTGACCAAGTGTGCTTATGTATTTATTTTCTTGGACCATCCATGCTAAAATTACAAATGTGATTGTCCACTTTGACATTGTGATGTACCATTGATAGTAGGATTTGTATCTAAGGTGAAATGTATAAAGGGAATTAAAACATGAAATACGGAATTCTATGAATGTGCTTTTCTATATCTTTCATTGATTAAACCATACAAATAAAGACGATCAAAATAGGGGACAATTAAGGGAATATGCTAGGAAATATCTAGACAAATTAGTCTAGAAATCATGATCCTAAAAGGAAATAAAATGAAAAATAGGGAATTGACTTGGATCCCACTAATCCTTTGTCAATTTTCCAATACCCCCTCTCAAGCTAGTGAATGTATATCAAACATTCATAGCTTGTATACATTTGATTCAAACTCAGCAGTAAGTGACACATTAGTCAGAATATCTACTTCTTGTGATCCAATTGGCACATAGGACAACTTAATCTTCCACTTCCTACCTCAGTCTTTACAAAATTCCTGTCAATCCGAACATGTTCCATGCGATCATGTTGTATAGGGTTATGAACAATTGAAATGGTTGACTTACTATCATTGCTACATAGCTTCATAAGATGCTCAAATGGGAAATTTAAATATGACAGTAGTCTCTCTTGCCAGATTAGTTCACAAATACCTTGTGTAATAGCCCTATATTTTGCTTCAGCTACTCTTAGCCACAACATTTTGTTTTTCACTTCACCATGTAACACATGTCCAAGATTTCCCCAAAGTTTTGTACAATAGCCTATCGTGGATTTAGTATGTTCAACTGACCCTGCCTAATTTGCATCTGCAAACCCTTCAATTTCTCAGTTGTCAGTACTGGACCTCTCCAGACCATGCTTGTTAGTTGGATTTCTACTGGGTGGTGGTGTTTTTTTCACTCTTTCTAAACAAAAGAACTTTTCCATGTGTTCTTTTTAAGTACCTAAGAATCTGGTCAACTGCATCTTGGTGCCTCTTGGTGGGAGCATGCATAAATTAACTGACCATACTAACTGTATAGGCAATGTCAGGCCTAGTAAGTGATAGGTAGATAGGTTTTCCAGCCAAGCTTTGATAGCTTTCTTTGTTTGTCGGAGGGTCATCCTTAGAAATCTTATGCTTCCAATTCTTTTTTAGTGGTGTGCTTGCAGGTCGACAACCCAATTTTCTTGTTTCCTCCAATGGATCTGTGTATTTTCTTTGAGAAATGGAAATGGCTAACTTACTTTTGGCTATTTCCATTCCAAGAAAACATTGAAGCCTCCCAGGATCTTTGACTTTGAATTCAGATTGCAGTAGGTTCTTGAGATTTGCTATCTCTTTATTGTCATCACTTTTGATCACCATATCGTCAACACAGACAAGATCGATTTCTTCCCATCCTTAGATTGCTTTGTGAACAAAGTATGGTTAGCTTGCCCTTGTGTGTATCTAAATTGCTTCATGGTTGTGCTGAATCGGGTAAACCAAGCTTTGGGAGATTTTTTTAATCCATAGAGAGATTTTTTTTCAACTTGCACATAGAATCAATTCTTCCTTTTCAAAACCAATTGGCAACTTCATGGAAAATTCTTTAAAGTCCCATTTAAGAAGGCGTTAGACACATCCATGTGGTGTAATTCCCAGTCTAAATTAGTTGCCATAGATATGAGAACCCGAATAGAATTCAATTTTGCAACAGGTGCAAAAGTTTCGTCATAATCAAGGCTGTAGGTTTGTGTATAACCTTGAGCAACCAAGCAAGCCTTGTATCTCTCTATTCTCCCATTTGAACCAACTTTCACAGGGAAGGTCCATATTTGCAGCCTACTAGTTTTTTTCCTTCAAGCAGGCAACAATTTTCCATGTGTCATTTTCTTTCAAGGCCTTCATTTCTTTCGTTATTGCAGCTTCCATCTTGAATCTCTCAATGCCTTGTGTACGTTGGCAAGAGTTTTCACATTATCAAGTTGAGGGACAAATGACTTATACTTATTAGTCAAGTTGCAATATGACAAATGGTTTGAAATTGGATGTTAAGTACAAGATCTTACCCCCTTTTGATAACAATGGGAATGTCAAGATCATCTATTGTAATAGTACCTTGAGGTGAATCTTGTGATATGGGATCCTCTTTAGGTTTGGATGTTTGGTTTTGTTGAGTAACTAGTGGTCTCCTTGAGTAAACAAGTAGTTCACTCTATTGTTGTGTTTGTTGAGGTGGTTCTCCCGCTTGACCTGAGTTACTTGTGGGAGTCTGTTGTAAGGATGGAGACAATGTGATGGGATTGGTAATGAAACAAGTCTAGAGATAGGTCCTAATAATTACCTTCATTTAAATTCTCCCCTTGAAGAGAAGCATTGGAAAAGAAAAACTGATTCTCAAGGAATGTAACATCATAACACAATATTTTTTCAAGTGTGGATTATAACATTTGTAACCTTTTTGAGTAGGAGAATATGCTAAGAAAATACACTTAATGGCTTTTGGATCAAGTTTTTCCTGTGTAGGAAGAGTGTTATGAACAAAAACATAACACCTGAATAGGAATGAGGGAATTAAATAATCTAACATGAGGAAATTTTTTTTTTTGAGAAAACTAATAGAAGTCTGAAAATTTAGAGTTTTGGAAGGAAGCCTATTAATAAGGTAAGAAGTAGTTAGCACATAATCATCCCAATAATGATGATGTGCAAAGTTTTCAAACATAGTTGATTGGGCAACTTCTATCAAATGATGGTTTTTTTCCCCTCATCTACCCCCATTTTGCTGAGACACATAGGTGCATGAACTTTGATGAAAAATTTCGTTATCAATGAAATAATTCCCTAGAGCATGTGAAAAATATTCTCCTCCATTATCTGTGCAAAGAATATGGACATCAGATTGGAAAACATTTTTTTTATCATTTTGTGGAATTGTTGAAAAATGGACCCAATAGATTCGTGTGTGGTCATTTATGATGGTAATGAACCATCTTTTTTCAGTTAAATCACCAACCTTTGATGCCCCCCAAAGATCACTATGAACAACGTGAAAAGGTTTTGATGTTTTGTAGTCATGAACATGATAATTTCTCCTAGATTGTTTTGCAAGAATGCAAGATTCATAAGAAAAAGAAGAAAGAATCTTTATTAATGAACTACTTCGGAAACATATGTTTCATATATGAAAAACTAGGATGACCTAAATGTTTATGCCATAAATCACATCAAATTAGATGAACTAGACACAGAAAGAGATGCAGGTGCTTTTGGTGTGGGAGAACCAATCAGATGGTAGAGACCATTTTGTTCCTCAGCATTGCATCATCTTCCCTGAAGACGGATCTTGAAAAATACAATGATAACACACAAAGGTTACTGTACAATTTTGATCTTTAGTTAACTTGCTAACAAAGAGAAGATTATATCTTAAACTAAGAACATGAAGCACATTTTTCAAGACAAATGCACAAAAAACATCATCACCAATTCCAACCACTAAAGAAGTACTTTCATTAGCCACAGAGACTTTCAAATGATCATCTCATTTTTATATCAAAAAAAAAAAAAAAGGTGAGTGAACCCTTCATATGATCTGATGCACCAGTGTCAATATTCCGGCATCCAAGAAACTCTTGTAATAAGATATTGAATCATGGATGCCATGGGTGTTGTGGTAGAGGGATGCAGGTTTTTTTGTTGGTTAAGAAGGGACTTCAAGATCATTTGTTTTGGAGTAAATGCTGCAGTGCTTGTCTTCTTGGGCTCTGCAACAGATTCAGCTACATGGGCAGTAGGATTGCTTCTTCTTTTACTCTGTGGTTTCCAACACCACAATTTGTTCTCATTTGGCTTTTGACCTTCGGTATTAGAGGAGGTTGGACAATTTGTGGGAAGAGTAGAACTTTGTGGATTTTCTTCGATGGCTGTGAGTAAGATTGTGCTCATCATCACTTTCTTCCTGTTTTCTTCGCTTCCCGAAGTGATTGCAGGGGTTCTGTTCTCAGAATTCTCCCATGTACTTTATCTAAATCTTTGTTTAAACCTTGAAGGAAGTCAAAAGACTCTATCCTTCTCAAGTGCTTGAATATAGAGTACCCCATCATTAGCACATTTCCATGGAATTCCATAAAACAAATCCATCTCTTGCCAAAGTTCAATTAGTTTGTTGTAGTATTCTGTCACAGATTTTGTTCCTTGCTTTGTGTTTCGAAGAGTGAAACAAATTTCAAAACACAGAAGTATTTTTAAAATTTGAATACATCTCGTGTCCTACCCTCTAGATCTCATGAGCTATCTTATAGTATAGATAAGTGGGACTGATTTGAGGCTCCGTTGGATTATCATCTAGTCCATGATAATAGAGTTTTTGGCTTCCCACGTCTTAAAGCCAACATTAAGCTTGGTAAAATAACCTTCTTTTCCTTTCCCTCAAACAACTAACAACACAGATTGGAACCATTCACGAAAATTTGACCCATATAGTTTGTGTTGGGTAAACATCTACTAAAGAAGAAAAGGTTATACCACTAGTATTGCTAGGGAAATCGCTGAAAGATTATTTAGTTGATGGTGGCAGGCTAACTCTCGACATGGTTGTGGTAGCAAAGGAAGAAATATCTTTAAGTGGCCAACAAGAAAGCTAGACTCTAATGCCATGAAATACAGAATTATATGAATGTGTTTTTCTATATCTTCTACTGATTAGACTATACAAATATATACAATCAAAATAGGGAAATATTTAGACAAATCAACCCAGAAATCAGGATCCTAAATAGAAAAGGTAATAAATGAAAAATAGGGAATTGACTTGGATCCCAATAATTTAGGCAATTCTCGTCAATTTTCCAACAAAACTATGTAATAGGTCTAGTAGCACCCCTATGATTCGTATTATGGGAGTTATAACTTGTTGAAAGTGGGCCTTAAGGCTGTCCAATCAATAATTTGTAGAATCATCCTGCTTTTGATAGCTTAATAATCCTTTACATGCCTTTTTATTTTTTGCAATCATTGTTGAACCAAAACTCTGATACCAAACTGACGTGGGATGGACAGAAGAATTCATATTTTGATGGAAAAATTTAAAGTGGAAATTTATAGTAGGAATTAAAACAAAGGGATATGTGTGTGAATCATTCTCAAAGTTTATATTAAGAATTAGGAATAACACCTAGAATTTGAAGTACAAAAAACTAGTAGAATCATACCAGTAAATGTATAGAAATTATTTCTAGAGCTTAGGAATCACTCTTAATTAGTGAAGAATCATTCAGAGTAAAGGAAAGTTGTTTATTCTATCATTATAAGTGAAGCATTGAAATACATATATATGATACAAGTTTTGGCACCTTAATAAAAAAGAATAGGAATTCATACTAATCTTCAAAAATAGGAATATAATCATACTCTAATAAGGATTCTTGTTATTTTCTAATAAACTTAAATCCTAAACTAGTAATGAAAAATTAAAATATCTAAATTCCATTCAAATGATGAATCTTGATAACTAAGTAAATAGAGCTGATTTCGTTCCTCATCATGTTGTCAATTACACCTTACATTAGGAAAGGTACGTGCGTTGGCTAACTCTTCCTGCCCTTGGCCATCATGTGTATATCTGAGGCTTGGCTCTATAATCTTTCCAAGTTTTGTAATTTCCTGGATTAAACAGGCATACACTCACACATTTTTTGCATCTGTAGTTTGGTACGTTGGCTCGTATGCTTCAGGCTGATCCACCTCCAAAAGCTGTTAAAGTTACAATGTCAAAGAGGGTTCCTTTGGTTGGTGATGAATTAATTGCTTATGAAGAAGAACAAAAGAGAATAAAGAAGGAAGAGGAGCTCAAAGCTAGTCTTGCAAAAGAGGAAGAATCAAAAACATCTCATGTTCCAGATAGCAATTTGAATGATCCAATGGTCATTGATACTGGAAACATGAATGCTTCATCAGATGGTATCCTTCTTCTGTAACCATTTATAGGTTATTTATTGGATCTATATTGTGCCTTTCAACTAACTTTCTACTTTATCCAACTGCCGTTATCTTATCTAATTGCTTATTGCATCTTACAGTGGTTGGTCCACATGCAACTGGATACCAGGACATACTAATTGATGGATTTGTTTCTCCATCCACAAGTGTTGCCCCGATGTTTCCATTCTTTGAAAGTAACTCTGAATGGGATGATTTTGGTGAAGTAATAAATCCTGACGATTATATCATGAAGGATGAAGACATGGATCATGCAGCTATGCATGTAAGTTTTTCTGCATAAAACTTCTCATTCCTTGTGCCTGTATCTGTGCTTTTTTTTTTGGGTGGAGCATTGGCCAGTCATTGGCTTGTGGTTTGTGAATATGTTTGCGGTTCACAATTTTTTAATCTTTGGATGTTTAGAAGTATATCTTGATCAACAAGAAGTCTTATATCAGAATGGTCCGGACTAATTTGTATCTGTTCTGATTAGTTTCTTGCCTTTATAAGACTTGGAGCCAGACATGTTTTATTATTGTTGTCAAAATTCAAGAGCAAGTTGGTTTACTTTTTAAGACGTCAGAAGTAAGCATTTTATTTTGTGATTTATGGATATGATAATTACAGAATATTCTTTTGCTGTATTTGGGTGGTTTTCAATATAGTATAACTTACATTTGCTCATTTGTGTATATTCTCCGTGCTTGCTTCTGGGGAACTTTTAGTATTTGGCTGAAGTTAAATCATTTTACAATGTGTAAGAATAAACTCAAATTACATGTAATGGGTCTGGTTTATACGAATTCAACCAAGATGAGAGCATCTCACTGTGGCTGTATGGTAGGGAAATTAAATAAGTGTAGCAACATGAACGCCATTTTTTCTAAATCTAAATTTTTGATAGACTCTAACTAGCTAAATGTCAGAACACTATCGTAATTTTTGATTTCAAGAGGATTAACATTTTGGTTCATTTTATTCTTGGCATGAAATTTCAGTATTTTCAGCTAGGTTGTTCATCTTCCTGTTGATACTCAATTTCTAATGCATGCTTTTTGTACATGATGATCTACATAATGCAAATTTCATATTCCGGCTGCTGTATCTGTTTCGTCGTTGTTGTTACTATTATGTTAGTAATAGGCCAGCTATTATCTCAGGTTGGTGAATATGCTAATGGAAAATTTGATGAAGGATCTGCTAATTTGATACTCGATACACGACCTTCAAAAGTTGTTTCCAGTGAATTAGCTGTAAGTTGAATTCTGGCTTGTGCTACTCTCCAGGGTTTTATAGACGATGTCTTTTTCTGTTTGTTTGCCAGGCGCATAAATCTGGAAGTGCTGCAATACATTTTTGTATGTGTTATATTTTATTTTATATTTCAAACAGTTTCCTGCAAACCAACACCATTTTATGATCAGAGTGTGTAATTAACATTCATCATGACCTGTGGATGAAAATATTGTCTTCTAGTGGGAGTCTAGTTGTTCCATTATGTAGTATCGCCATTATTTTCACTGCTCAGTGAACCTCGTGCAAAAACAATTACAAACACCTCCTTTTATGGAAAATTTCCCTGTATACTGGCGTGATTTGATCATTTCATTGTGGGCTTTCTCTGTCTCATGTACAGATTGCTAAGTGTGTTAAACTATCCCACATTTCTTAAAGTATGAGCAAAATAAGCCTTACAGGGCTTGGACAATCCTCCCCCCTGAAGGTACCTTTTGGAGTAGAGTTAGGCCCAGTCTTATGAGTTATGATGGTAGGAGTCAGCCCTATATACTAGATATTGGTTCACCACAGATATCTAGTGTTGCAATCTTCACATTTTAGTTGACCATTTCTAAGCATGAAGTGATGTATTAAATGTTTTAAATATCTCATGTTACCTAACAGAAAGAGCAAAATAATCGTTATAAGATGCTTTTCAGGTGGAATTAGGCTTTGTTTTATCACCGTTTTTATTGGCTAGGAAACATATATATTGATTTTAGTTACAATCTTAAGAGTGCTTTTTTATATTGCTTTATGCATCTTAATTTAGTTGTTCCCTGAATCCATGTTTTACAATGTTGGTCAGGTACAAGTAAGGTGTTCTTTGATTTACATCGATTATGAGGGACGTTCTGATGGGCGGTCAATTAAATCAATACTTGCTCATGTGGCTCCTCTAAAACTTGTAAGAAAAAATCTATCTACTTATTCATACACTAAATATATTTCTGATTCAGCACAACAGACTACTTAAAAGGTGAAAATATGCAGTTTATTGATGTTGTGGCTCGTGTTTCTTCTATCCTTTATATTATGTAACTTAAACGTAATGCAAGTTCCATTAGGGCATATTTAGAGTAAGTTAGGGTTGTTTTTTTGTTTTTTCAACTTTGAAATAACTTAGAGAACAGGGATTTATGAAGCGTCAGATCCCTGTGAAGTTATTTATAATTGTTTATTTTTCCTTCTGTGTAGGTTTTGGTTCATGGATCAGCAGAGGCCACCGAGCATTTAAAACAACATTGCCTGAAACACGTCTGCCCTCATGTTTATTCGCCCCAGATTGAAGAGACAGTTGATGTTACTTCTGATTTTTGTGCCTATAAGGTATATATACCTGGTCTAGTACATTCTCTTTATCTACCATACCAGCAATTTTCAGTGATCAGTTTTGGACTTTGTTTTTCCATGTAGGTGCAACTTTCTGAAAAGCTGATGAGCAATGTGCTTTTCAAAAAGGTATCACCAGAGTTCATTGATATTTATGTTGTTGGACAGATATTACCTGTGTTTATTTTCTCATTTTCTTTCATGCTTGCATTGTTAGTTAGGGGATTATGAAATTGCTTGGGTTGATGCTGAGGTAGGGAAGACCGAGAATGGCACATTGTCTTTACTACCTATCTCGACCACACCACCCCATCACAAATCTGTCCTCGTGGGTGATTTGAAAATGGCTGATTTCAAACAATTTCTTGCAAGCAAAGGTGTTCAGGTATTCCAACACTTTTGAGACCATCTTCACTGTCTCACCATTAATAAATACAAAAATTGTTACTTTACCATTGCTGTCCTCCAAGGTTCAACCAATGCCCTTGTGGTTTAGAGTCCTTGCTCCAAGAAATATTTTGATGTTTTCTCTCAAATATAAGGGGCTATGATTTTTGCAGGTAGAATTTGCCGGTGGAGCTTTACGGTGTGGAGAATTTGTGACATTGCGAAAAGTTGGCAATCCGGGCCAGAAGGTGTCTCCCTTGACTTTACTGTGAACATTCCTAAAATTGAGAAGATATTATAGAACTTTTCTTGAATTTTTCTTTTTATCTTTTCGTTGTGCATTTGTTGTTATGTTTACAGCAGGGTGGTGGTTCTGGAACCCAACAGGTTGTCGTTGAAGGCCCTTTATGCGAAGATTACTACAAGATTCGTGACCATCTCTATTCGCAGTTTTATTTACTTTGAGGTTGAACTTTTGTATTTAGATACTCTTGTTAATGATCGACTTGATCTAGTTATAGTTTAAATTTTGGCCTCGAATTTCAACTACTGACAAAACCGGATATTAATTGGATCTCAAGTTAATATGAAAGGTTCAATTTTACCTAGAGCTTTGCTCGAGTTGAATGCAAGACAAGGCTTAGGGTTGACAATTTGCTAAATGACATGCAATCACATATAATCACATATTATTTGCATTCATTTATCTATTCATCACATGAACTAATTAAAACACTTTTGATTGTCCATCTTAGAAACATAAATAATTATAAGCCTTTTAGGCCCAAAATATTTTTCTTGGATTTAGATTTTTTGCTTCGAATTTTTCGCTTACATGATCCGGCCAAATCGGTAAAAAGTGTGTAATGATTTTACTTTTCAATATAAAAAAGGATTTTTATAAACTGAATTTATGCCCATTAGAAAACAAAAGTTAGCATTTGTTTTTCACCAAAACCGAAATTTATAAATATTATATAAAAATTTCAGCACTTGTAAAAAACGAAATTTTGTTACAACAAAATTTATACAACCAAAAATTTGTTGAAATAAAATTCTAGCACATTTGTTTTCTAAAAGCCGAAAAATAGCTAAGACACCATAACCATAACCGAAACTTTACCTCTTACTTTCTTCAATCCATAGCTTCTTCATCTTCATCATTACATGATTTTGTACATTACATAATCAAAGTAAACATAAAAATGAAACCAAGGAGGAAACATGGTGATAATAAACCACCCTCATTATTACAAAGCAAATGAAGAAATCTTACAAGTTAACTTTAGAATCTACGCACAACCAAAATAGCAAAACATACACCATATATATTTCTATCATATAAAAATATGAAACATAGAAAAATGATTGCCAACCCATGCATCACACATATAGGAACTGAAATCATACATAAGAAAATTGGCTCTGATACCAATTGTTGGATCGGAAAAAGAAAGCATGTCATATTTGGAGAAACGGTATATTTCAAAACTTTTTAGAAATCTAAATTGCAGTAGAAACAATATTTCCAAATCATCAAGCCAATGTATACATGATATGGTATAAGGATAACAAACATAAGAACAAGATGAATAATATAATACCGACTCCTTCACTATAGCTTTGACTCCTTGCTTTGCTATCCTATCCTCGACAATATATCCTCTCCTAAATGTTGTATCCTTTTTTAGATATTGTATCCTCGATCAATCTGATCTACCAATTGTTCTTCTTATACAATTTGGTTATTAAGATCCTTTCGTGGGAAAGGAGAAGAAAACTTTGGAGGAGAATTTTCTTAGAAGAAAGAAAGCCAAAAATGAGACACTCTCATGCAATTTTTGATTTTTTTCATGCAAGATAGGAGAGAGAATGATAAAAATGTAAGAATCCCTTCGTACACACTCACACTTTTGGTTAACAACAAAGGAAAGAAGAGTTTTCCATCCAATGCATTTCTTCATTTAATAAATCATAAAGAAGCCATTAAATGAGACTCTTTTCATTTGTCTTTAAGATGACTATATGAAAAGTCTATTAACCTAAATCAGAACTATCAATTACGTTTTTGATGATGAAAGAAGGAAGATGACCCATCCAATGTATACCTTTCTTCTTTAATCCAATGAATGCTAATAGGTTACATGTTATCATTAAAAGATAACCATTAAACCATTTAATGGTAAGTTCATAACTCCATTTAATGATGATAAACCATAATAAAGACC
>JANTPM010000009.1:12053400-12067098 GCA_025434745.1 Erythroxylum divaricatum
TAAAATACGTTCAGATGTTCCTAATCCAAGACTGCACACGAATCTGAACTTCAATTTAGAAATTGAAAGTCTTAAGAGCTAAATTGAAATTTCCTTTCTTCATATAACTTGTAGCCCCATGTCTTAATTTTATTTTGCCTCAAGAATTACTTCAATCGGATCACCACAGGTCCCGAATTTCTCAAAATACTGAACTATGTTTAGAAAATTTCCTAACTCACTTTGATTAATTTAATCAACCTCAATTTAATCTAAAAAATTCACAAATTTCCCATAAAAATGAAATTCATTGTCATGCGAATCTAATACTTCAAAAATCAAGTCAATCGAATGTCGGACGGAAAAGATATAATCAAAAGAATGGAGTATGTTCAGAAAATCGCCTTTCTTAGACAATTTGGGAAGTCGCGATCGTGCACATGCACGAACGCGATATCCGAACACGATCGCGACATTCCGGTGGATCCGCATAGTTGCGATCGTGCGCGTGCACGACCGCGACATTACAGTGGACTTGCTCTATTTTTTTAACCGATGTCTCAACTTTTAAACCCCATATCTTTTGACTCAGAACTCCAAATTTTACATATTTGGTATAATTAGAAAGATAAAAGAAAGTCCTACAACTTCCATGAAGGACCCAAAACTCAATTTTGTCTCTAAAGGGGTCAAAATCCCACTCAAAGTCTCTGTCCAAATAATGTCTCCCTAAACAAATAACTCAAGTTTGAAAATTTGTATCTTTCAACTCCAAAGTCCAAACATTTCATACTTTATATCAATGCAAAGATCAGAAAGTCACCTACAATTTTCATGAAGGATAGGAAAATCAATTTGACCTCTAAAGAAGTCAATTTTCCAATCAAATGTTCCGTCCTCTAATAATCGTGCTAAAACAATAACAGAAACTTGTAAAAATCATAACTTATTATTCCATGCTCCAAAAATTGTATACTTTATATCAAACTAAAGATCAAATCAAAATATTCAACTTTCATGAAGAACTTAAAAGCTAATTCAACCTCTAACTAGGTCAATTTTGCAGTCAAAGTTTCAGCCATAACATAGGTCAACCTATAACACATCCAAACTTCCACATTTCATACCTTCCAATGCTCACATCCACTAATTTCATAATATACATCGTTGTAAAGCTTGGAAAATCTTCTATGATTTAAATAAGACCACTTAACTCAATTTAGAATATATTAGTCCAGAATTTTCCTCAAAACACAACATGCACAATACTATACTTAAAAATATTTTCAAAGTCAAAGTAAAATAGCTTTACTTTGACTGACCATAACTTTCACTCTCGATATCGAAAACCATCAAACTTTATGGAGACAGAAAGCTTTCAACATAAGCTACACGTTTCATGAAGATCATTTTCTCAAATTTTGCCTAAATCAAAAAGTCAACTCTCAAATCAAACTTTCTATACCCAATAGTCAACTTTCTTAAATCTTCAATTTTACACACATTTTCTATTTAACTCATGCTTTTCAACTTTATTTCAATCAACTCATCCACTTGAACTTTTATAAACTATACAAATCTTCACAATAATCAAAATTATCAAAACCCAAGAATTCTTTTCTCATGAATTTTCTCAAAGCATAAATACATCTATTTCACAATACATATATAAAAACCACTCATTTAATTTCACTTAATATTTCTAAATTTCACTCAAAAATCGGGGCCCAACATATGGTACAGTAGAGATCAAAAGTTTAAAAACAAGGAAGGCATTGCAGATAAGTGGTCATCCACTCAAGCCTTATTTTGATGAAGGTCAAGTGGAAAATGCCAAAGATGTGGTTCCCAGATATCAAAATTTTGTAACATAATAAGAGCAACATGGAGTCTAGCCAATGACATAAACGAAAGCACTGTTTGGGAGGCAAACTAAGGGAAGTTGATTATTTTTATTTACATTCTCACATTTGATGTTTTCATTAAATGCTCCATTTCTTACATATGATGTTACATTGGGAACAATATAAGTTTTAAGAGTGGGGGTGGGGAAGTTGTTATACAAGTTTTAAAGATTAATTGTTGCTTATGTGCTTTTCAGACATTTTCAAAATCAAACAAACAAATAAGCATTTTCTCTTTTTCTATTGCTATTAAGACTATATATTCATTATTAAAGAGTGAATTGAGTAGAAAAATTCATGGCAACTTGATCACGTACTTTCACTCTTGTGATTGGTCAATATGCATTATCTTTAGAAGAGTAGTGACTAGTGGTAGCATAAGCCAGTGAGATTTTGAGCCTTTATAGACTAACACATCCATATCAGTCTCATTATCTTTTGATTATGTGTAATCTTTATGACATGTAGATCTTGACTTTGCTTTGACTTTCTATTCAAGACCAAATTGTTATCACATGCTTTAACATGGAAACGATATAGGCATTATTTGTTTTACAAACTACATTAGCCAAATAACCTCCTAATTGATGCGAATTTTCTCTTTGTTAATCCCCTTTGAGCTTTATTAACCTTTATTTTTATGTTAACTACATTACATGCTTTAAACCTGACTAAATGTACGACCTAAGCCTTAAAGCTAGTAGAGCATTTGTTTGTTGTTGATAATTGTGGATGCGTAGGAGTATAAGTATGGGGGTGTTCATATATGTATGATGGTTATAATCGTTGAAATGTCATTTTATGTCTTGTCAATAAATTCTAAGAATGATGTAGCATCTTTCAATTTTTTTATGAGATGAAAAAAAGAGAAAAAGGAAAAAAGAAAAAAGAAAAAATGTTTGAATAAAAGTATCAAGGAGGAAATGCAAATGTTTTGAAAAGTTATTCATGATTAGTTTCTCCTCTTAAAGTTGAGTGAAATGGGTGACTTGAGTATAATGCATATCAGGTCGATGTGGCTTTGAAGGATCATTCCTTATAGTTCCAATTTATTATTATCATCAATTTTTATGAGTGATCCCTTCTAATTGGTTATGCTTGATGTGGTTTGCAGTGTGAAAGCTTGAATTTGAGTTTTGAAACATAGTTTTTGGATTTATCATAGCTGATGGTACTCAGTTTTGAATAAATTTTAGTTTTTGTGCTTGATGTTACATTGAGTGTTACTCTTGCTTCATTAGCTTTGATGGTTGTTATGCTACATTACCTAAATACATCTCACCTTAAACCTTATCTATATTACAACCTTAGAAAGTCCTTTGACTCATGATGATGCATGTGAATTTTAGTGGTTGAGAAATGAAATGATATGCAAATTTATGGAATGTCATGATCATAAATGATGTTTGAGTATACCTATAGATCTATCTTATTTGAAAACATTTTGTCCAAGTTTACCTCTAGATTGCTTAGTTTCTAAAGGTGATGATTGTTGATTGATTATAAGTAAAAGCATTGAATGTTGAGTTCTTGTTATGGTTTTTGAAAGTTATTCCTCTTTTCTTATAATTATTTATTATTAGAAAATATGAAAAATGAGTATTTTTTTATTTGTGACATTAATTTTGATGATTTGCTCGAGGACAGTCAAAAAAAGTGTGGGGGAACTTAACATGGACTTACTTGTTGATACATTTAATCCATGACACTTAGTGATTAATGCTTTAAAATGATTAAGACATTCACTTTAGTTCATATTTGGTTTTAGGTACAATTTGGAAGAATAATAGCCAAAAGTGAGTTGAAAGCACACTCATTGAGTCGTCTTCTTAAGATTCACACTTAATTATTGTAACACCCTATGTTAGGGGTTAGAAAAATTGAAGAATTTTAGTGCATTGTATACTTTGCATATTTAAGTATTCACTTAGAAGTGAATATGTATTTTTGACACATACAAATATTTGACCATATATACATTGACATTTCTGGGTATAATTGGTTTTACAATTTAGATTAAGATGAGAATTGTTGTTTTTAGGTGTAAAAAATTTATTTGGAGATTATTAGTAATATTTTAGAATTATTGGAAATTTTAGAAAATTTTTCTAAAAATTTTAGGATATTATGGATTAAGAAAAATAGTCAATTAACATGTAGCACCTTTATATGGATGACAAATGGCCCACATGCAATGGGATGTTAAAACACGTATCACAAGAGGTGTAAGGCAAAGTTATTGAAGCTCTTTGTTATTTCTTTTCGAATTGTCTGGTCTTTACCAAAAGCTACTGAACCTTCATCACCGAAACACTAGTTTGGATTCTTATATTGGCATTGTACTATGCAACACAAAAAATTTAGTCCAGATGTTAGATTGCTTCTCTCTAGTCTTGCTTTTCAGCCATCACCGAAACCTCATTGCTGGAGATTTATTTCTGCTTCCATCAAAGGTTACTACTAGAGTTTTTATTAAAGCAAGGTTAGTAAAGTTTTAAATTTCAGAGTTTTGTGAATGGTTCTGATGATGTGTTAGAATTGGAAATAAATACGTGCATGAGTTGGATGATGTTTTATATGCTGGAAATGACCACATGCATAAGTTGTATGTGATACTAATACAATAACAGTGATGAAAGATGAGTTGATAGTATTGTGCAGTGGAAGTGTAATATCGGTTGCATGGCGTTTGTTCAGAAAGTGTTTAAAGGATTTGGTGAGATCTTAATATAGAAGGGAGTTAAATGAAGTGAAAGCATAGAGGAAAGTGAAAAGAAAAGCATCAGATGAAAGATAGGAATTTACAGTAGAGAGAGAAAGTTGAAAATGGTTTCACGTGCATGCATCGATTTTTTTATATTTGATATAAACTTGATTTTGAGTTTGAGAATGAGTTCAGAATGAGTTTTATATAAGTTGTAATAACTATTGTCAGGATGATTTCAGTTTAAAGCAAGATGTTTCAAGTTCAACGTATAATATGATGTATGTTTGTTTTGAATTACTTCCAATGGAAGATTTTGCAAGATATGCTTTTGCGAAATATTTTAGTTTGTTTGTACTGTCTTGTGTGACGTCCACATACCCTCCCAGGGGTATTTAGGTGCTACAGTTGTCTTCATGGAACAAGAAGGAGAAGGATTAATGCAAGCGGAGATAAGAAAATGCCAAAAATATTGAAGAGTGATAGGACTCGTGGCTATGACTATGACTAGTATATCACAGCCATGACATTTTTTCATGCCCATGTAAGGGAGGCTCATTGCCGTGAGCCTTAATGAGGCCATTCACAAAAGTCAGTCATTAAGTCACCGTTACTTTTTTGACCTGGAATTTGAAAACCTAGTCTTTTACTATAAATACAATGTTATGACAACAGAAATGGGAGTCTTTTACTTTTTGGGTTTCAGGAGATAATAGAAGGTTATCATTATGGAGACCTATAGAGAGCATGAAAGGCTAAGCTACCTGACACCGATTCGAAGGTGACATCGACACCTAAAGTCGTAGTTAAACATATCGTTTCATTGTTTAATGTTGAATATGTCTATATGAATTGATTATGTTAACCTATGCTTATATATTTAGGTTTTCATATATGAATGATCGTTAATCTCGTTCTTGTTAGATTGTTTATGTATGAATTCATTGCTAGAATCTTCAATATAATCCGTATTCGTTATGCTTGATATTCTTTTGCTGCTACTAATGGTTTCAAATTATTAAGGATAACATAATAAGTTAAATGACCTGAGTTTATATGGTCGTTGCTTAGATTGATCTATTTTTTATTTCATAATGCAGTTGTCTAATTAAATCTAGAGACCTTGTTCTAGGTTATTTGGTAGTTAGGCTTAATTAAAGAGCTTATTTTAATTAAACATGACCTAAGGGAAGATTTTGGTTACAAAGCTTATTGTTAACCTACGATCAATAGTTCTAGGAGAGGTGTGAAACATTATAACAATAAAATATGTTCAATCGTGTGTAGGTTGAGATTGATCCAAAAATCGAATTTTACAAATATTTATCACTTTTGACTATTTTCTATAATATGCTTGCATTAGTTTAATTTTACTTTGTTTTCTAAATCACATCAACCCTAAACTCCCTTTTATTTCCTTAACATCCATTATTGTCATTGAAAATTAAATACAATCCTTACTCAGCACAGCTACAAATTTTTAGTATGCAAAGTTAGGTAAATTTTGTGATATACTCGACACGCACTGTCAAACTCAGAGTCATTACTAGATGATTATTTATCTCCCATATCACTTCCATTATCCACTCCAATATTATTATTATCTTATAAATAAATGCCAACTTCATAAAGACCTCTTGAATTAACGCCCACCATTATCACATTCCAAATAAACTCCTACACCACCATCATAACCTAAATCAACTCTGGTATCACCTCCCAATTTCATAACTATCTCATTTTTATGCATGTTATCTCGCTTTATTAACATTGGCATGGATGCTATTGGTTCATTTATATGCTCCAGTAAGCTTCAATTACACTATGCACCTTTGGCAATTTAATCAAATCTAATGCACTCTGATTGGACTCTAAACTCCTCAAGCCTTCTTTTAATCCCTTCTCAGGAATCAAATACCATGCACTAACAATATTTGTATATCTTAATATAGCTCAATTTTCACACATCTCTCTCAAACTCACATAATCCAAGTCCACATTGTCCAAAATTTCTGATGCCTTACCTACATAATTTAGTGTGCCATTCTCAATAAATTGTCCATTATGAAATAATTATATGCTAGCTCTTACATTTATTGTCATCTTATATAGATAATTAAAAGAAAAACAATCCATACTATTAGAAATAACATATAAATATAGACGTATATTGAAAGAAAACAACATGTTGGGCATGTTAAACATATTATTACATATTTTGAAAGAAGAAAATAACATATTTTGAAAAAAGAATCAAACATGTTATTACAGAGGCACCATACTATGCATATTATTATAGAGTTAAATAGTAAAGATTTAAAATTTCAAGTGCTCAGTTTAGCTTGTTTGGTTCTCAAAATATATAAATCAAATGTTAAGTTAATGTTTATTTAAACATTTTCTAAGTTAAGCCAAAGAGGTTGATGGTTCTATATTGCTAAGATTATACAAGTGAGCTTAAAGGAGACAAGACTCCACTAAAAGGTTTGAGTAATCAATTTTATTTCTAATAAATTATCTAGAACTTAGGTCCATACTTATAAGTTCTTTATTCCATCATATATGCAATTCATATATCCAATGACATCTTGACACTACTAATAAAGGATTAATGTGACCAAACATGGGATTTATACATAAAGCTATATGGGATAAACAATTAATGTGACCAAACATGGGGTTTATAGATAAAATCTACATGGACAAATAAATAATGTGACCAAACATAAGGGTTATTGAGAGACAGATGGAGAGAAATATGGAGGTTCCTCTTCATAGATGTTATATTAAATGTATAAATTAGCAATGATAACTAGTCATAAAGGATATCTAGGCATAATACTAAAGTTAAGGTGCAAAAAGTCCAAAAAATGTAATCATGTTCAGAAGATATGCATATGGATTTCAAAGAAATAGATTAACTGAAATGATGATTTTGAATCTAACTATTATCTTTTGGAAAGAAGGTTATTCCTGTGTTAATCTTGCAATTTAATAAATTTTATGGATAATTTGAAATGTTCAACATAATTTCATTTAAAAATATGATATTGAGGTTTTTAATTATTATATGTTAATTTTGATGTTGGTAGCTAACTTTATTGACTAACTTATCAGAGAACTTGATGGAATGGATGTGCTTTTCTGTAAGATTGTGCCACCCATCCCATCGTTTTCATTGGCGCGATTTGCGTCCCTCTCCCACGTGCATCACCAACCTTTAACGGAAGATATTAACGGTAATAATCCAATCCTTCCGTAGCTGCCGGAAGGAGCTCATCTGCAGTGGCAGATGATGTAATTTAAACAAAGTTAATGCCTTCACTGTTAGGGAAATAAATAATTCTTTTAGTTAATAGTTTCTTTTTTGTTGTTGAGCAAAAATTTCGCAGGCTCTTTTGTTTATAGAAGGTGTTGTGCTCAGGACAAGAACAAAACTGACCGCAGCAAAGATTGATTAGTATAACAACAAGAGAACTGTCGGCAAAGCCAAATAAAAAGTCTTTTAAGCTCTCTCCACGCTAAATTTGTGCTCTCTCTCTCTCTCTCCTCTCAAAAAGTGACATTGTACCATATAGGAGGAGAGTGTGGCGGTGGTAGAAGCTTAAGCCTGCTCTTTTTTTTTTTTTTTCCATTTACACAATGCACTCTCAGTATCGTAGGTCTGGCCAGCTCTTGGGCTTTCTCCTTGTCTTCATTTTCAGGTGTGCACTGGGTGCTGCCAATGGGGTGGTTCGCCGCCCTGTTTCGGACCTACATTGGCATCCGGCTACCGCCACTTGGTACGGGAGCCCAGACGGTGATGGTAGTGACGGTGAGTATGCATTGGGGGGGCTAGAGTTGTAAATGCTCCAAGTAAGCAAGGGTTTAGATCTATTAACTGGAGTTTGCATGTTTCTAGTCATATGGCACCCATTTCACCAAGTAATGAGCACCAACATTGAGTCCTGCATACAGTCACTCATCTTTTTTACTGTTTGAGTTGTGTTGTTCCAAAATTCACACATCAAATTTTAAGAAAAAATATGGAATTTGTAATGTATGCGCGCAGGAGGGGCATGTGGATATGGGTCTTTAGTGGACGTAAAGCCATTAAGGGCAAGAGTGGGTGCAGTTAGCCCAGTGCTGTTCAAGAACGGAGAGGGATGTGGGGCATGTTACAAGGTGAAGTGTGTAGACAAGAACATATGCTCGAGGAGGGCGGTGACAATAATTGTAACAGACGAGTGCCCAGGCGGATACTGTGCCAATGGTCGAACCCATTTTGACCTCAGTGGTGCGGCCTTTGGTCGTATGGCTATTGCCGGTGAGAGTGGTCAGCTCAGGAACCGAGGCGAGCTCCCGGTTCTGTACAGAAGGTAAAGTCATGCTCTGGATATAACGGTTCGATTGTCAGTTTCTGTAGTAATTGCAGTTGCAAATGTCATAATCGCCCTTTTGTTAGGAAGTTGGCCATTATTAAAAAGAATTCGCACCACTAATGTGATAATTCCTTTGACCATTGACTGACTCTTTTTATTATGCTTTTCCGAGTAACAGGGGAGCATGCCAGATCTTCTGCAAATTGAAAAGAATATATTATTCTTAATTTTTTTAAAAATGAAACTAAGACAAATATTAATAAATTTTATGTTTTTTTAACTAATTAAATTTGTTGTAGGACCCCGTGTAAATATCCAGGGAAGAACATTGCGTTCCATGTGAATGAAGGCTCAACGGATTATTGGCTGTCTCTTCTGGTGGAGTTTGAGGACGGTGATGGCGACGTTGGATCCATGCACATAAGAGAAGTAAGCAATCAGAGACATGTGTCTTTTAAGTCCAAATGAGTTACTTTCATTAACTAACTTTAGGCGCTGCCACTTTACCAACTTGGGAGCGTAAACCCATGTTCTAAAGCTGGAAACTTTTCCATTTCCCCAAAAAGAATGCATGCTTAAAAAGAATGCATGTCTAACATAACATATCTCTCGCTACTCCATTTATGAGTTGAACAGTGTTAATCTCTGTTTTTAAACCCGGATCGGATTAGCCGGTCTGACCGGTTTAACAGGTGATCGATCAGTAGTCCGGTCTGATTTATCCCTCAAAATTGGTATTGAATTGATTCAGTCTAAACCGGTCAAAACATGTCAATTGATAGGTTTTTTACCCGTCGGACCGGTCCGGTCTGACCGATTCGACAATTTTTTTTATTTTTTTATTTATTTAAATATTTTTAATATTATATATGATTAAATATCATTATTGCAAAATTATGATGTCACACCGGTTCGACCGGTGATCACCGGTCAAACTGGTGATCAATAAGGTCACCGTCGATCCGGATTTAAGAACATTGGTGTTAATGGCATCTATAATTGCAAATCCTACTTTGAATCTTTGTCACATTAACATTTGGCAGGCTGAAGGAAGCGAGTGGTTAGAGATGAGCCATCTGTGGGGTGCTAATTGGTGCATCATTGGGGGACCCTTAAAAGGACCATTCTCCGTAAAGCTAACAACATTATCAACGGCAAGAACGCTCTCTGCAAGAGATGTTATTCCAAGAAACTGGACTCCGAAAGCTACATACGGTTCCCGACTCAATTTCTCGTCCTAACCCAGTTCGTCGCAAATCGTGGCTATGAATCTGCGAAGCCCTTCCCATTTACCGTGCAAGGCTTTCGACCCTTGTTATCGTGTTGTTTTCTTCTCCTACATTAGGTTCTGATTTTGCATGCACAACGCAGCATCCAAAAGCTTTGTTTTGCTTATTTCCTTTTAGGTTCTTATGTTGGAGGTGTACTAGATGAAATTATCATATGCGTATCATGTATGTAGCTGTTTGTACAAAATGTAGCCCTCTCCAAAGGGAGAGAGAGCGCTTAATGTAATCTGCTTTTTGCATTTAATGCAAGTTTGTCGCCAATGTGAACTTTGTTGTTGAAAGTTGAAAGTTGAATTTATTGAAATGTAGCAGATAGTCAACATGAGCACCCCACTCCACATGTTTTTTCATTTTGGGATTAGTGTCATGCTCCGATACCGAATTAGGCAATATGGCACAATCGTTATTCGTCAATAAATTGTACTCATCATCCAATCAATACTAAAAACCAACTATTATATCATATTATATATGTATAATTAAACAGATTTAACTTTTAAACAGCAGTGGTCAACATTATTTTATCGTTTAGAAGTCAAAATTACTTACATCTATTTTTACACTAGTCATTCATTAAAATCTTTAAATTTTTTGCAAGGTACTGTCTTTCTTAACTACTTGTATCAACAATATAGAAAGTCTAATCCCTTAATTAAAATATTTTTAGTTCTAAACTATTCTTATTTATTGTGTCAAAATTATACTTTCTGTTAAATTGACAATCTACAGTTGAAACTTAGAAAGATTTGGAGGTTGCGATTGGTGATTATTCTTTGTTGTCACTAGCGATCCCGACGACACCAACCTCCTCGTGATTACTTTAGTGTGAAGGATTAATTTAAGTAGCTTTTTATTTGGTTTTTTTTTTTCTTAGAATCTAGTTTGTGTTTGTCATGCAATTTTGAAGATTTTTCTGCAGGATAAAGTCCCACAGCGTAGAGAAAACCAGTTTGGATTTGATTTGTTCTTATCTGGTTATTCAAGAATGTAGTGCAAAGATGAAGCAATCATTTTGAACTGGGAATTTTCTGAAAATTCGAGAGTGATATCAGCAAAAACAAACTGGCATCTGCTAATTCGTTTCCTGGCATCTACATCATCTTGCTTTACGTCTAATCTGTCCTCTCTACTGATATTAATTATTGAGCATATTGTCATAGCACCGAAGATCAACCAAACTGAATTGGGCACAGCAATTAAGTGGTGAGCTTCGATGTCTCAGCCTTCACATAAAAAGAGGAGCAGTCAACTTGGACTTGGCAGTACCCATTGCATATCAAGGTTTAGTCATTTCAAGGAGCTTTAGTTTCTCTGTTTCTATTTAAGGAATGTTTTAAGATTTAATTAATTACTTTATTATTACTATTATTTTATTCATATTCTTATTATTTTATTATTATTCAATTGAAATAGTATTAATAAAGATTTAGCTATTTATTTTTACTTATTATAATTGCTGAGTTTTTATATTGCAAGTGTTGGAGTATTTCGTGCTGGAATAGGAAGTAAAAGGAGGAGCTATTGACCTTACATCTCTAAAGGCATAATCAACGTGAGTCCCTTTTCCAGCGACAATTTAGGTGAACAATGATTAATACAATAGGTAAATACAAAGTTGGTGTGTGGATTCTTTGATAGATCAAAACGATTTGTTTTATTTATTTATTTATTGTTTTTATTATTATTACTTTCTAATATTATTGTTTTTAAACAGCTCTATCTCCTGTTCTAGCTTGTTTTTATGCAGTAGTTAGTTGCTAATAGTGGCTTAACTTTGTATCTTGTAATTTATGTTTATATTTTTAGTATCGTGCATTTAAGGTTAATTGTGATTTCTCTAACTTGTACACTGGCACGCCCTTTTGGTGGCTAAATATCAATCTTGCTTCTCTTCGTTTCTTGTTATTAGAGTTGTTTAAGGGCTTATTATGCATGTCTTCTTTAGCTTGTTTTAGGTATTAGGATAGGAGTGCTGACCGAGAGCTCTGATGTGAGTACAAAGGTTAGTCTTTCGGTTAGGTTTAGGTTTAGAAGAAAAAAAGATTTTGATAGATTACGAATATGTTCTTGGAATATCGGGTCCTTTATAGGGAAGTATTTAGAATTAGTGGAGACTTTAGAGAAGTATTAGATTCATATAGCGTACGTGTAGGAGACAAGGTGGATGGGGGTAAAAGTGAAAGAGATTAATGGATTTAAACTTTAGTATTCAGGGGTTCGAGATGAAAAAATAGAGTAGGTATCTTGGTAGCCAAGGAACTCATACAATATATTATGGGGGTAAAGAGGACTAGTAATAGAATCATGCCCTTAAAGATTGTGGTGATGGGAGTTATTATAAATGTGGTGTGTGCTTATGCACCTCAAGTTAGGTTGGATGAACACATTAGAAGTCATTTCTAGGAAGAGCTAAATGAGATGATTCAACAAATACCCCCCAGTGAGTTAGTTATTGTAGGAGGAGATTTTAATAGTCATATTGGATTAGCCTTAAATGGATACTCAAGAACATATGCAAGTTTTAGGTATGGTGAAAGGAATCATAGTTAGACAACTTTGTTGGATTTCGTAGTAGCCTTTGAGTTGGTGATAGCCAATTTGTTTAAAAGGAAACGAAGAGCATCTGGTGACTTTTAGGAACAGAACCATGGGGACTCAAATTGATTACTTCCTAATACAACGAAGTGATCGATCTAGCTGCAAGGATTGCAAGGTGATACCTGGTGCTTGTGTGTCAACCCAACATAGGTTGCTATTGAATGCTTTTATTAAGGATTGGAGTAGAAAGAGAAGTCCTAAAAGGTGCACCAAAATCAGATGGTGGAATTTGAAAGGGGATATGGTGAAATAATTTAAAGATAGGGTAATTTATGGAGAAGATTGAGGTTTGGTGGGAGAAGCTAACCAGATGTGCGAGAGAGTTGCAACTCTTTTAAGGAACACAACTATCGAGATGTTGGGTATTTCTAAGGGTTCAAGGGGTAGTAAGAGGGAGGCTTCGTGGTAAAATGAGGATGTTCGAAAAAAAGTTAAGTTCAAGAAGGCCACCTAGAAAGCTATATAGGATAGCTCTACAAATGTAGAGAGAGTTAGTAATTAAGAAAGGTATAAACTAGCAAAGATGCTAATCGCATAAGCTAAAAGTAGAGTTTACAAAGAAACTTTGTCAACGATTGAATACTAAAGATGGAGAAAATGATATTTTCAAGTTAACGAAAGCTAGGGAACAAAAAGAAATGGATTTTGACCACTTACGCTCGATCTGACGTTGCCTTGATGTCTTACCGTTTCAGTTGTCACCGCCTATGCATCTATAGCGGTGGGAAAATCTGTGTTTATCGTGCTATACGCTTCAGACTCGCTTTGTGTCACAACACGACGAACATTCTCATGATTGCGAATATCACGAGGCGTCACCAGCGTATTACTCGCTTGGCTGAACATGTCTCGACACATTTGGC
>JANTPM010000009.1:12091105-12102832 GCA_025434745.1 Erythroxylum divaricatum
CTCCCAAATTTCAATTCTAATATCCAGTCAATTTATCACGTCATATCCACTAGGATATTACCTCAAAATCAATATCAATGTTCTCTAAATCAAATTCACCTTTTATACACAGTTTCTAAACTCTCGACAGTATTTTCTTAAATTCAGAGATCTCATAAATATACCCCAATTAATGAAACAACTTTTAGATTGCAATAGCAATCTTAACCCAACTCTCAATCAATATTTAAGATCTTACTTATTTGATTTCACTCTTTCTTTCTTTACCTCAATTGTAGACCTCTTCCTCTAGTTCATAACGAATCAATAATCACCTCAATTGGAGGTCTATACTATTAGCTATGCCTCAAAAACTCAATTAAACCAATTCAGAAAAAGTCCCTCGCCGCGGCCATAGGACTCCTCGCTGCGGCGTAAAAAGGGTCGCTCGCCGCGGCATGAAGAATGCTCGCCGCGGCGAACACCTTCATTTAAGCTCGCAGCGACGCATAAGAAATGGACTCACCACGGCGTAAAATTGCACGCTCGTCGCGACGTCCAGCCGAGCTCGCCGCGACGAGGCCCTTAGTGCACGTCGCGACGTGCGAAGCCCCGATCGTCTTCTCCTATGCGATTTCACCATTTCTCTCTCTAAAACCAGTAATAACTTAACTAAAACAACCCCAATCTTTCACAATTAAACCCATGCATGCATTTAACAATCATAAAAATAAATTAAAACCATTTTAGTTACCAAATCAAACTCAAATCTTTGACTCTTTCGAAAATCCTCCAATTCTTCTAACACTTACGGGCACCCTCTCAAAACCTCAAAATCTTCATCTTTCTTAGGGTTAAAGCTTAGCTATGCAAGGAGAGAAGGAGTAAGCAGGCTAGAAACGAAAATCTCACAGGGAGGAAGAACAAAGCACAATCGGTGATGGAGAATCGCAAGCCCTAGGAAGGAGGAAGAAGCTTCTCCAAGCTTTCAAAACCAAGGCATTTAAAGGTTTAACAATCAAGCCTCTTATCCTTTTTCCTCGCAAAACATTTAAATCTCTTTCTCTTTTCAGTTCATTTCCAGTCCAATTCGTCTCTAAATTTCAATAGCTCAACATATTCATCTCTAAAATCATATATATAAATTTTCCATTGCCACTACCAATTATTCTAGCACTATGCAATCAATCAGTCCGTCACTCGAAAAATTGCCGGTCCGGACTTTTTCTACCGAATTTTTCAGAAAATTTCGAAGAGTCGCTATCAATTGGCAATTACTCCAGAACTTTTCCAATTCAATATTCAAACTCAATTATTCCAAAATTCCCAATAAATCATAATCAAATTCAACTATCTCACAAATCACAATTCATATCAAATTCAAAATCAAATGCCGGGAAAATGTCATGAATGCATATACCTATATGTGCATGTGCCAATTGACTCATTCCTCTAAAATTAAAGGCCAAATGAATGCTCAGTCAATAATATGCGGTAAAATCCTAACCCGTCTCAATTTACCAATATAACCTTCCCATCGGTGACAGGATGTTACAACTGTAATCAACTGGGTGTCACATGTGCATTGTATACATACTTGACTGAATACTGGAAATGGGAAAAAGGCCAGAATGCCTTCCAAAATTGTGAATTGCGTATGTGTTGCATGAATTGGGCGAACCATCGATGATGGTTCCTCACTGAGTTCGCAAAACTCACCCAAATTTTGCATCTATTTTTCAGGTCTTGAAGAGTACTCCGTTTGACACGAGAGTATGTCTACCGTATGCAAGGGACACATAGAGGTCGGGATCAGTTTGTGTCTGCATTAGTGTCTCATAAATTATATTCCAAAATCTCCGTAAAAAATGTTCTGTATTTATAGTGATCCCAATTTGGTTATGACTTTTTGTTCATTAAATGACTTTTGTAAATTATTATTGAATGATTGTAATAACTGAAAATGTTTATTTATGAACATGGACTCAGATTTTCTTCTATTTTCGCGTGTACGAGTGTAATGAAAAAAAACTTTTCATACTGAGTTTCGACTGACTGATGTAGCACGTCACCTTCACGAGACACGAACTCGGATATCACCAACGATATCGGATTCGGGTCACGCGAGAGTAGAGTGTTACAATAATGGTTTTGCCTATAAAAAAGAATCAGCTGAATGTGGAGAAACAACGTTCCTGCAATAATCAAAGAAGCAACGACATCTTTTTTATAAGTTAAGAAAATCTTTTCTTAATTACAAGTTGGCCTATTTGTATTTATTCGCTATATCTGTCAAATTCCATTGATATTGGAGGGATTGTCCTCATTCTCTTTATATATATACCAACATATTATTTTGACTCCTCTCACCTAAAAGACCTGTTATACATAATATAATATACTCTGTTCATTTTGTCTTTACTCGACAGGCTTCAAGTGGTTCATTTTAAGAAGGAATTCTATCTTTAATCTAAAATCCTAAAGTATTTTTGTGTAATCTACTTTCGATATGAGATTTATTTGACCTCTTGGCAAAGATACGATATGGGGAAGCACGTCGGGAGAGAGCTTCATCCATATTTTGCTCCAACTTGGGAGTTTGGATCAGTTTTACTTTGTTGATTATTTATCAAAGTGGAAGGTTTGTCGTGTCAACCGAACTTAGCAATATTTTTCACCATGGTAATGAATGCGCTCATGTTCTCCCAGAAATGGTCCATGTGTTCCTCATCTAAGCTATTCATCCTCACGAACATACTCCTTTCATTTCTCCGGAAAGCCATAAACAAGATATTATCCAATACGATCTTTTGGCCAAGATTTTCCCCATGCATTGGCGCATTGTTGTAAACCATTGAGACAAGAAAACAGCACATTCTCAACATTTATTTCAAATATACGAAATCCAAATCACGGCACCCCCCCCAAGTTCTCTTGCTTATTTTGTCGAAGGCATATGCTGGTACAAATCAGGGCGTTGGGGGCACGTGGGACATCCATATTAGTTCATATGGTTGTTGAGAAACTTGACAATGAGTTCATTGACCTGCTGTGGAAGCATCTCCTGAATGAAATGGTTCCCTTCTTCTATGAAGACGATATCCAAATTGGGCACAAAATGCTTTACTTGTCCACTCCGTATATAGTCTTCCATGCCAGGGAATTTTAGGACATAGTCCTTCTCGCCCATGATCAGCAAGGTTGGAGCTGTAACTTTTGGATCAGGAATTCCAAGGTCAGTTCGCATAGTCCTGCATAAAAGGACCAAAGCAGTTGAGATGACAGGGCTTGAGTTTTGTAACTCATCCAAAATATACACAGGGACCAGTGAATGTGGATGATTGAACAAATAGTGAGCAAAAGACTCGGCGGAACTTCCCAGCTCAGACATCATTTAACAAGAGATAATTCGTACCTGTACGGAACCTGCAAGGGGTAACGAAATCCAGAGTTCTCATACAACGACGCATAAGCTGCAAGATCTTCCTCAGAAAGCCATGGTGGTAGAGGAGTAGATGGGTCAACCAAGTCCATGATCTCCTCATCATCTCTAGTTGCTGCAGGCACCTCAGAGCTTGAAAAGAGTGTATAAATGTTTTTGATCACTGTCTTCACATCCAACCGACCAAAATCTGCTTCAGCCCGCCCTGGTTCCTGAAATGGGTAAATTAGAAGGAAGTGTAAAAGAGTACAGAGTTAAGATCATCTGCTTACTCAAAGAACATACATAGGATATACCTGCCACCTAGTCATGTAGAAACCCTTGGGCAACATATGAGATTGGACTGCGTTTGGACCTGGTAGCAGGAAAGGGACTCCAAGTGTTATGACTCCGGACACCTTGGTGGGGTGAAGAACTGCCACTAGGTAAACGGCTAGAGCTCCAAAATCTTTCCCAACTAGAAAAACCTGAAGAAAGTATACCACGAGCAGGATTAAAGGTTGTGCAATCTCTAATCTCATCAGAATATGCACAGTAAATCTACCTCTCTCTTTTCTGGGTCTGGAATAAAAACTGCACTTTATCTGTTTAGTACTAATCATTTTAGAATGGCGACATAACCTCCCCGAAAAATGAACCCTTTCCCACATGAAATAAGATTAACTGTGTCACGACAAGATCTGAAAAGTGAGATTTTAGCTAACTCCAAAAATATATCCAGACCCAAATTCAATATCCCTTTTCATCTTCGAAACAGAAGTTGGATCCTTTTATAACCTAAGAAGGGCTCCGGTAACTGTCGATCAGAAGAACACTTCTTTGAGTAAAGACTTCTGGTCAGCTGGGGCTTTTGAGCAAGTATTGGAAGGCTTACCTTGTCGATGGCTAGAGTGTCAAGTAGACCAACAACATCATCCACAAGGTCCATAATGTTCCCTTTCTCAGGCTCAGCTGGTTGTTCGGAGAGTCCATAGCCCCTGAAATCAATAGCTACTGCTCTGTAGCCGGCATCGGCGATGGCAATCATCTGATGCCGCCATGAGTACCATATTTCTGGAAATCCATGCAGGAACAACACCGCCTTTGGACCTGAACTTCAACACAAGGCAACAATTATTCAATCATGTCCAATCCAAGAAATCTCGTTAAAAGATGAATGGTATTAGATTAACCGTACCAGTTCCTATCTCAGCTACGTGTAGCTTGAGTCCTCTAACCTGTAGACGGGAGTGCTTAATCTGTTCCATTGGAAGTGAGATAGCAATTAGACTTCAAAGCCTGACGAATTAGATTTATGCAATGGTTGAAGCTATAATTGAAGAGTTGAGGTGCGTGACATCAGAAAAGTCAGCCAAAGCTGATACGGGCAGTCTAGCAAGGGATTCGCTTACCATATAATACAAGGTTTATCAGACTGCTACATTTATTGGTATTTTTATTATAAAGTTTAATTACTATATCTTTAATCTTTTTAGAATAATGTCAAAGCATTCGCGGTATGGGGTTCATGGCTCATACTTCTTAACTGCTATTGCATTAATCAACACTTCTATCAACTTTATCTTCGACAAGTTAAGATGTGCGACCAAATTCATATTTCTTTGAAGGAGTTGTTTCGTTTCATTTTCAATTAAATATTGGCATGTTTCTTGGTAATGCACAAATACGTTGCCTTTTCTTTAATAAAAAATGGTCTTCCATGTTTATATATACTTGTTTTATATGCTAACAGTTCTGTCACAAATGTTTGTTCTCCTCCGTCGGCCTTCTTCAATTACTCTACCATGTCCCTTCTAGTGTAGGATTTGGTCTCCTCAAAACATTTGGGCGATTTCTCTATGCCTAAGAGGCTTACAGACCTTACATCATTCTCAGCCTAACCTCCCACCTTAGTCTTCACCCCCTTCATCCACCAATCCTAAAATACAGAGACAAGTGGTTGGAGACCAAACCCCTCAAGTGAACATGAAATGCATCCCTGTAGTTGTATCAAATGCGAACTCTGTCTATCTCCTTCTTTTGAGATTCTTCGAGCAAAGAGCCTCTAAATGAGCCTCAATTATGGTGGGATTCTTCTTAAATAAGCATCCAAGATATCCTACCATGAACCATTAGATGCAAATTAACAAGAAAAGCTCAAAGCTAGAAAAGGTGCTCAACAATAAAGAAGACCTGCTCCTTTTTAGATTCAACTCTGCGGTTAATATACAAAAAAATCATGGAAGCAAGCCTTTGGAACATCAACATTAGGCCAATATTTATACAAAAAATGGAAAACTGGGATTGACCTAGGAAAGCTAAAGTTGAAACATGTCCCCATGTGATTAAACTTTCACAATATTCGTTTATTGTTCCACCACAAGCTTGGGCTATGTAGCTAACTATTCGACAAACTAATATGTCTGGATGAAGAGGCAATAAAAATGAGAAGAACTAGGTATATAAGGCTATGCATTAACGTTGATCTTGATACAAAACTCACTAAATTTTACCCTCTGTTAAAACTAGACAAAAAAGGCAGTTTAGTGGAAGTTGAAGTGTATATCAGTTATCAGTAGGATCCTACTTTGGACCAACAATTCAAAGCTAGGAAACCAATAGACAGGAAGTTTATAACAGGAAGTTATGTTGAACTAATAGACTTAACCGTAAGACCCCAATTGATACCATATGCACCACATAACTAGATGCCAACACAAATGAAGTTCTCATCGGCTCCTAGGCATAAAGAGGAGTAACTGACACCTTTGCAAAGGCTAAAACCTATTTGATAACTCTACAATTGAATCAAAAAATAACTAAGAGAAAAAAGCCAAGAACAACACACCAAGAAGTGAAGAAATAAGGATTACATACAACTAATAAACATAACATATCTAATTAAAAAAGGGGTAATGGAACCAATGTAAAGATGAATGACGTCGATAAACAAGATTAAGATAACCAAGTCATTGGAAAGAATGAGGTTACTAATAAGAAAAAGACAAAGGAAATTATGTCATCCAGGCAGAATAGTCCTCATTAAACATTTAGAGAAGGATTGAAAGGAAATCAAAATAAGGAGCTCGTAATCCTACTTAAACCTCATCCCAATATCAATAATAGTATAGAATGTAAGAGGGCTGAATTGCCTTAAGAAGAAGCAGGTGATTCAAAATTTTCTCCTTAACAAAAAACCTTATTTAGTAGCTCTCCTAAAATGTAAAGAAAGTCCAGTTCATGCAAGCAGGACTTAGACTCTCTGGCAAAAATAAGGATCTAATTTCAAATTACTAGCGTCACATTGATGGTAGGATTATTTTAGCTTTCGATACTTATTAGGTGAGGATTATACAAACAACTTATAATCAATTCATCAATGTCTCCCTATGTTTCATCCCTAATATAACCACAATTTACTTAACTTTTATATATGATGCTAACCATGCATTTTAAAGAACCACTCTCTATAATGAACTAAAGTCTTTTCACTCAAGCATCATCAGCCCTTGGATGTTTATAGGAGATTTATATAGTGCCTTACTCTCACAAGAGTTTAAAGGGATAAATATATGAATACAAACATTAGGAATTGAATGCTCCATATTATACTTATTAATCTTCGATATATCAAAGAATCATACAATTGGAACGAAAAGAAAGGAGGGAATGACTGATACGAAGGAAACTTGATATAACCCTTACTAAATCTCATTGAATGTCTAAATTTCCCTTAAGTATTGTCCATTTTTGTAACAACCTTTTCTCTAACTAATATTATATTAAAATTCACAACCTAGTTGTTCATAAGGTCAATAACTCACATTTTAGGTGCAAAAATATCTTGATTAACTTAGAGGGAAATGAGTAAGTTGTGGTAAAAGTTATATCACTCAATGTTCAAAAATTCAAACCTTTTAAATGTGTCAAAAAAACTCTAGGCTATTAAATAGAAATTAAAGGCTATCAACAATATGAGATTTAAAAATAACACTAGCTAAGTTATTTAAATATCTAGAGATTCACTTAATGAGATACAAAAGACCTTATACCTGAATCCATTTGATGAGAAACTTAGGAATACTGAAAAGCTTACTTTGAATAACAACACTGAAGCCTTTGAAGCTGACAACTTACTATTGAGGTAGAAATTAAGCGTTTAATAGTTAAACAAGGGAGATAGAAATACTTTTTATTTTCAAAATGCCATCTTAGCTAAGAGTAGCAATGGTAAAATTTCATTACTTATAGATTATTGAACCAGTGGAGGTTCCAATCAATGTTTTGATGGTAACAAAACTTAACTACTACTAATGGTTATTGTTTTGATGAAAAGGAATAAGAGAACAAGATGTAATCACAAACTTAAGAAAATAGTTCATGAAGTTGATAAAAGAAAAGATGAAGTTTATAACTTACAAATTGAAGAACAATCAAAACAGAAGAAGAACAAGGAACATCAATGTCATTATTTAGTTTATAACGTTAATTGTTATCTCATTTAGTCACTTTAGTATTCTAAAAGGCTCATCATGAACATTTTATATCACTTCATTGCTTGAGACTTTTCATTCATTAAAATGTATTGAAGCTTTTAATTTTAATAGAAAAGCCTTTTGATCTTTCAAACACTATTTAGGGAACTAATTGTTGTGTTTTTATGTTTTAAACTGTAAGTGCACGGTGCAGTTATAGCATTAACAAGTACGGGTCAATCCCACAAGGATTACAAACACTTATAATGGCCTATTTTCTATTATCTAACCATCAAATAAGACGATGATTTAATTTAAACTAAACTAAACTAAAACTCAACACAATAATAAATCAAGACTAATATAACACAAAGACTAAAGCAATATCAAATAACTAGTACCTAGGTAATGAATCCCCCTAAGATATCTTAAGTATTAGCCTTTTATTATGCAATTCAATTATCGATCATTAGACCATAGAAATTCCTATCTTATTTTAATATCTTTCCTAAGATTATTAACAACTAATCCTTGATGGGTTAACTAAAATCTCTTTTTAAATAAAGCCCTAATATTGTATTAAATAGATTCATGAATTTCTCTATTAGGTTTGATCCTAATGTTGAGCAATTTGAGCTACCACAATTATGTAAGAATAATCAAGGATGAGGCTTAGGATTTATTCTTTCGTTATTTTGTTCCATTAACCACTATTGATTCAATAGGGTGTTAATCCTAGAATTTCTAAGGGTTTGATTACTCTCTGTTAAGACCAAATTAGTTAACCCTAATTCATTAAAAAATTCTATATTTTGTAATCTCTCGATTCAAAAAAACTTCCAAACATTTTGAACTAGTTATGAAGTGATCTATTGAATAATTGAGTTCTTATACAAGATCTCTCTTCATATGATTATCAATTTGTTAATTGTGTCATGTATTAATTCATCAACTCTCATTGCGCAAATTAATCACATAACTTTTGACTCACTCTCTCGATTTATTGCCAAAGTATAAATATGCACCATTAACACAACACAAAAATTGTATTGAATCCATAAGATCAAAATCACAAAACAATTTAAGAACAAATGCTAATCCAGAAAACATCATACGCATAAATAGCGTCTTCAAATCTAGTTTACACATCAAGTTTAATGAAATAAAAAAAGGAAAGAAAAAAACTTGATTTAGAACT
This sequence comes from Erythroxylum divaricatum, assembly GCA_025434745.1. Lineage (NCBI taxonomy): Eukaryota > Viridiplantae > Streptophyta > Magnoliopsida > Malpighiales > Erythroxylaceae > Erythroxylum > Erythroxylum divaricatum. The sequence goes on from JANTPM010000009.1 coordinate 12,100,179, forward strand.
AAATCTGGAAATCTCCAATGCTCTCATTGATTCTCGTTTGATCCAATTTATTAAGATGGTGGTTGCCTTTATTGAAGTGTTTTATGTTCTATAGTCACCTAGGGTCTTAGCTTTAAAGGTTTACCCAAATCATTTGGTTCCAAAAATGCCCCCAATTTCAAAGCAAATGAAAAATCTCGCATTTGGCAAGTGTTTGTCATGATTATGACATATGTGTCACAAACGTGACAATGGAGAGAAACCTTCTATCACAATCGTAACCTTGCATGCATGATCGTGACCCTGAAGAATTACATTTTGTCACGATACATGATTATGGCATTGCCATAAAACCTATGCACATTCCAGCTTTCTTCATTCTTCACTTATCTAGTGTCCATCATTAATAAACACATCAAACACCTCAAGAAACGTAGGATTAAGATCAAAAATTGTGCTCTAAGCCACATAACACTTAAAGCATAAACAAACAATCACATTAAAATAATCCTAAGCCTATACATGTAATAATCATCTAATAAATCCTATAAACACACTAAAACACCTATGAAAACATAATATAAACTACATATATCAACATCCCCACACTTAAACCTTTTCTTGTCCTCAAGAAAAAATAAAACACAAAATAAAACAAACTAAACATAAGCACATACATTCAAGCAACATGCACTAATGAGACAATGACATCTAACTTCATGAGATCAATTTAACCGCAAACAACAATCATTCAAGTTGTGTTAACATATTAACCTATGCATTTCATGGCTAAGCACTTTGGATTGAATATACATACTAATCAAAACATTAACACCATATTCATTCACCTATAGCACTTGTACACATACAATGTGTAACATCCCGTTTCCATATTAAAGGTTAGAACCCAGATTTAATGGAGAAAATAGCAATGTGAGAGTTAGAAAAATTTGCATTTTGTGCTTAACAAAATGTTAGCATACATGCATGTGGATTTGAATTTTTGCACGCATGAAAATAATTGTACATGCACTCATTGACATTCTGGGTAAAATTGAATTGTAATGGGATATGTGAAAATTTGTGGTTACAATAATAAAATAATTTTAGATGGTGGATTGAGAATCTAGAATGGTCTACAACTGTATTAAATGGATTTCTAGATAGTGAATGATAAAAATTTACATAAGTGGGATGAAGAAGAGAAGCTGGAAAGGTTAGCACCATTGTGAAACTTCTTGGATTAAACTATATTGATATATGTTGTTTTTGATAAAATTGTCTTCATAAAAGTTGTTGATCTTTCTTTTAGCTTTCTATTGATATAAAGTTTATAGTTTTTGGAGCTCTGGATCAAAAATTATCAAGGTTTAAAATATGAGATTTGGTGAAAATAAAAAAGAAGAAATTCACCGTCATGATTATAGGCAATTATGCATGACGGTGACTTTGAGGAATAGCAAAAATGAGGCTTTTTGAGTTAAATGGATTATGCACAATGGTGACTTTGGTGAAAAATGGCAATTTGCACCCTCGTGCTTAAGCACGATTGTCCATTTGAGGTTTCTCCCTATACTGAATAGTCTTGCTTCATTTGATCATAACTCCTCTAGACATACAAATGACTTGGTTCTTGAACCATTGGACTCATAAGACATTGCTCTACCTCTCTACCGAAAATCATAGCTGTTAGGCCCTGAATTTTTTTTAATTTATGTTATTAAGCATGAATTGTGTTAATTATGTGTTTATGCCTTAGTTTGATGAAATTGGGAGTGTTAGTGGATTATTGAGATTTATTTGAGCTTAATGTGGTTTGAATGGGAATTAAAGGGTAAATATGTTTGAGGGTATTTTGGGAAGATTGCTTAGGTTGGATTGGATTAAGGCTTTACAAGGAGGGGTAAGTTGGTCGTTGTATTCCCTTTAGACTTATGAAAGAGTTAGAAGAAAGGGAAAGAAAAGAGAAGAAGATAGGAGGAAGTGTCGTAGGTGAGGAAGAAGGAGAAGAAAAGAGAGTTTTGTGATCCTAGTGATTTCCGACAGATTTGAAGCAAATTCCTAGTAAGTTTAAGTTCGTTCTATCTTGTAGTGGTTGGATTAAACCTAAAGATAGGTTGAATGTGTGAGAATCGGTGGTTTAGGGTTTAAAGGCAAAAATGGATAGATCTCTTTGGGTTGATGATTTTGTGCTTGTTTTAAGTTGTTAATGGGTTAGAAATGTAGTATAAGACTTGAATCAAGGTTTAGATATGTTGTATGTGCTTAAGGAAAGGATTGAGGTTGAAAAAATGCTAGAAAAGTCAGGTTCGGAGTCATTCTCCAGACCTGCACGTCGCGATGTGCAAGAAAGCTGAGCACGCCACGATGTACGAGGACATAGTGCACGCCGCGACGAGCGGGGCTTCGCCACGGCGAGCCCCTTTTTCCAGCAAAGAGGACTTTTGGTATTTTGGGCATATCTTGGGCTATAGATGTCTAACTGAGGTGATTTTAGAGTCGTTGTGATCTAAAGATAAAGGGCTACAAGTTTTATGAAGAAGGGAAGTTCAGAATTTGCCTCTTAGGATTTGGGAATTTAGGTGAAAGTCGAATGTAGACTTTTCGTGCTTTTCCTTTTGATTTTCAAGCTTTTGAATATTTCCTTTGAATATTGTTTGAATGGGAACTTGGTT
>JANTPM010000009.1:12190618-12203346 GCA_025434745.1 Erythroxylum divaricatum
GCCCAAGGTCTATATGGACATGAAGATGCAAGAGTTCTTAGAACTGAAGTAGAGCAAGATGTCAGTGGCAAACTATGAGGTCCGATTTAATGAATTGATGAGTTATGCTACCGTTCTGATCCCTACAGAAGAAGACAAATGTAGGAGATTTGAAAACAGACTTAATATGGAGATCAGAACAAGGCTGGCAAGGTCAGATATGGGCACTTTCACTGAGTTGAGAGCTGCCTCAATTAGAATTGAACAACTGATGAAGGAGAAACAAGTAGAGCTAGGCAAGGGTCCAGAGGAAAGAGGCCTAGTGAGAGTTAGGGTACTTTTGGCAGGAGCTTCAATAAGCGCCAGAATAGAGCAATCAAATCATCAAGTAGATCTAGGCAGTCAGGATCTAGGCAGAGGGGCAGGTTGTCGTAGACTGGCAGTAGAAGAGGCTCAGCTCAGAATCAATTTCTAGTTTGTGAATATTGTGAGAGGAGGCATAGTGGTGAGTGTTGACGATCGACTGGAGCTTGTTTTAAATGCGGCTCCATGGACCACCAGATCAAAGATTGCCCAGATATGTTGGAAACCCAATATGCTATCAGTGGCCGATCTGAGAGTAATACGACAGGTGTTAGATCTAGACAGAGAGGTCGAGGTAGAGGCAGTGGAAGAGTTGGGAGTTCTTCCTTGAGGACTGAGGGACAGGGCAATCGACCGCAGTCCCAAGCCAGGGTCTATGCTATGACCAGACAGGAGGCCCAAGACTCACCAAATGTAGTAGCAGGTGCGCTTTCTGTTTATGACTTTGAGGCATTTGCACTACTAGATCCTAGATCCACACACTATTGCATTGTGATAGGGAGTTACTGTAGTATGGATTAGAGGTGAGTACACCTCTAGGTAGTACTACTATTTTAGGAGAGGTCTGTAAGGGGTGCCTGATTAAGATTGATCAAGTAGAACTGGAGGCAAACCTTATTATATTACAGTTAAGGGAGATAGATATGATGCTAGGCATGGATTGGCTCACTGCCCATAGGGCCATCATGAACTACTACACCAAGGAGGTAGTACTGGAATCTCCTAGTCAACTACGGGCAGTATTCAGAGAAGCTAGTCAGGTAGTACCAGCTAAGATGATATCATTCATGAGTTCTTTGAGGTTGATGCAGGGAGGATATAAGGCTTATTTGGCCCACATCATTGACATTATGGTTGAGCAGAGCGTACAGGACATTCCAATGGTTATGGAATTCTTATATGTGTTTTCCAAAGAGTTACCTGGTTTACCACCAGATCAGGAAACAGAATTCACAATTGATCTGGTTCCAGGTGCTGCTCCTATATCCATTCCTCCATATAGGATGGCACCTGTCGAACTGAAGGAGCTAAAGGCTCAGTTGCAGGAGTTATTGAAAAAGGGCTTCATAAGGCCCAGTGTTTCACTTTGGGGAGCTCCAGTGCTGTTTGTGATGAACAAGGATGGGACTTTGAGGTTATGTATCGATTATAGGCAACTAAACATGGTGACAGTGAAGAACAAGTATCTGTTGCCTAGGATTGACGATTTGCTTGATCAATTACAAGGAGCTCAAGTATTTACTAAGTTGGATCTGAGATCAGGGTATTATTAGTTGAAGATAGCAGAGACTGATGTACCTAAGAGTTCATTCAGGAGCAGGTATGGACACTATGAGTTCCTAGTGATGCCGTTTGGGCTGACTAATGCCCCCGATAGCTTTTATGGCCTTGATGAATTAAGATGTTTCAGCCCTACCTGGATCATTTTATGATTGTGTTTATTAATGATATCTTGGTGTATTTGAAGAATAGAAAGGAACATGCTGAAGGTGATGAGACAAATGAGTTGAGATTTAAGAATTGAATGAAATCATTTTGGTAGCTGAATGGTTAAGTTCAGGACATTCCAAGTTTGTGAAATGCAAAATTTCAAGTCTTCCATAAGGGAAAATTTCGTGTTCTGATGTTAGGGCAAAATCTGTATTGATTTAGGATGAATTTGACAAGTTGTCTTCATGGAAGTTGTTGTGTGTCTTTTTTTCTTTCCAATTCTATAAAGTATGAAATTTTTTGATATCGGAGTCAAAAGTTATGGTCTTTATAAGTGGAGATGCTCAGGAGTATAGGACGTATCGTCTGGTGATGACGTATCGTCTGGTGAGGACGCATCGTTTGGTGAGGACGTATCGTCTAGTGATGACATATCGTCTGGTAATGACATGTCATCTAGTAAGGACATATCATCTAGTGAGGATATGTCATCTAGTGAGGATGCATCATCTAGTGAGGACGTATCGTCTGATGAGGACGTCACATCGTCTGGTAATGATGTCATATCGTCTGGTGCACTGTTCATCTGATTCTATCATCTAGTCCGACTTTTGACCCTACAAAAGATCTAATTTGTCTTCAAGGTCTTCATGAAAGTTGTAGATATTGAAGTCTCTTTCGAACCCTTCAAGAATGACCTTGATCTGATATCCCTAGAGCAAGTTATGCCATTTGTCCCGAAATAGGTTCAATATAGTTGAGGACAAAACCTTGTTTGATTTCCTTCAACCATAACCTTGTTATTCGACCTCCAAATGAGATGAATCTTGTGTCTAAACAAACTAAAGATATAGAGCTACAAATGATCTGAAGGAATAGAATTTTAACCCAGTCCCTAAAAATTACAATTTCTAGATGGAAATTGTTATTTGACGAATCTTTGTTATGCGACCTTTAAATGAAGTGATCCTTGAGACAATAGATTCCTCATATATTTTTCTATCTCTCCACAAAAATTGACAGCATTCTGAATTGATTGGAAAAAGTTTTTGATTAAAGGAAAGTAAAGGACTGTGATGGAATAGTATGAACTGATGTTATTTTATTGAACATGCTTCAGCATTTTGAATATATTTGAATCTGTAGGGTTCCAATTGAGATGATTTCTGATGTGGAGTAAACTAGAGACATAGGTTTACAAATTATATGGAGAGGTTGAATTTTGATGCAGCCTCTAAGATGTTCAATATCTGTATGGAAGTTGAGCATAGAATACTTTTTTCAGTATAAGAATGATTCGAAAAATAGGACCCGACACTTATGGTATCAGAGAATGAAGATGAGCCTAGGATGACTAATGAGGATTAATTGGAATAACCATACATGGTAACAAGTACAAGCACACATTTTATGACTCCAAATGTTGGGCTTCGAAAGTAGAGTCCAACAGTTATGGTATCAGAGCAAGAGTTGGGTTTCGGAACCAGTGCCCAACAGTTGTGGTATTAGAGCAAGAGTTGGGTTCTGAAACTGGTGCCCAACAAAAGCTGGTCTATGGGTAAGGCTTTGGTGAAAATATCTACAATTTGATCGTTGATAGGGATATGTTGCACGGTAAGCTTGCCTTGATTGCATTGTTCACAAACAAAATGATAATCATATTCGATGTGCTTTGTCTCGGCCTTGAAGACAGGATTGAGAGACAAAAATGCAGCCCCAAGATTATCACACCAAATGACAACTGGCTGATCCACTGTGTGACCAATCTCCCTAAGTAAGGATTGTAACCAAATAACTTCAGCTGCAGCATTTGCAACAGATCGATACTCTGCCTTTGTAGAGGATCGAGCCACTGTTTGCTGCTTTTTGGAGCTCTAGGAGATTAAGTTGTGGCCCAAGTAAACCACATAACCACTGGTGGAACGACGGTCTGTCGTATCACCAACCTAGTCTACATCAATGTACACTTGAAGACGCGTAGTTGAACTAGGCACAAACAAAAGACCTTGGTTTATTATTTCTTTGACATGCCTAAAAGCTCTTTTACATGCTTAACAATGGACATCCGTAAGGGCAGACATTTATTGACTAAGTTTATTGACAGTATAGGCTAAGTCAGGCCTTATGAGACAAGCATATTGTCAAGCCCCTAAACATCGCCTATAAATGTAAGGGTTTGGTAGAGAGTCACCGATAGAATGATCAAGCTGATGAGTAGGAAACATGTGCGTTTTGATTGCCTTCGCCCCATCCATATGCGTGATCTTTGAAAGATTAGTAAGGCACTTGGTTTGACTCAACAATAAACCATTACCTCGAGGACTGACCTCAACGCCCAAGAAATATTTGAGGGCCCCCAAGTCGCGAAGGTCAAATTCATTAAATAAGCGTCTAACAATATGATGAATGAGAGATTGACTGCTTCCTGTTAATCATAGACATAGAGTAAAAGATAAAGGACTTGAGAGTTTTCCTTCATAATAAACAAGAAAGCATCTGTGTGTGAAGACTGAAAACTAAGACGGAGGAAGAAAGAACTTAATATGTTGTACCAAGCTCTTGGGGCTTGCTTGAGACCATACAATGATCTTCTTAGGTGACATATGATTAGGGCATCTAGGATCAATAAATCCCTAAGGTTGAGCCATACAAACTTCTTCCTCTAAATTGTCATTTAAGAAGGCATTGGAAATGTCAAGTTGTCACATATGCCAGTGATTTGAAACTGTCAAGGAAAAAGTAGCCTGATAGTGGTATATTTTATCACAGGAGAGAATATGGCTGAGTAGTCGACCCCACCTCCTATTAAGTATAACCCTTAGTGACTAAACGAGCCTTGAATCTTTCAATACTACCATCAGCATGACGTTTAACCTTATAAACCCACTTGTTACCTACTATGTTAATGCCAATGGGTTTAGGCATAAGATCCCACATGTGATGTTTGATAAGAGCTGCCACTTCACTAGTCATGGCCTCTCTCCACACTCTATGCTTCGAAGCTTACGTATAGCAAGTGGGTTCCAAAGCAGTGGACACATTAGATGCATAAGAAATGTTTAATGCGTATAGGATGTTTTTCTTTGGATGAGGATGAAGAATCATAGGATGTTGATACTATCTGCTGGCATGCAAATTTAGATTTGGTGATTGAGGATCTTCCTAAGGCTCGAGGCTTAAAAGAGATTCAACGTTACTTGAGTCTAGAACAAGTAATTGGAGCCAATGAGGGGACTAGCTAGACTGGAGTTTGTGAGGGAGATTTCATCGTTGTACTTGTTGGTGGTGAAGCAAGAGGAAGGGATGAGACAGAAACTAACGAGGACATGACTGAAGGAGATAGATGTAGCGTGAGCCATGGTGAGACATCAGTATCCATGGCTGGTGGAAGTCCCAATACGGAATCTCGTGAAAGAGATGTTTCATAGTATAAAAATATTTTTTCATCGATTTTATAATGCCTGCAAATATATGTTCAGTGAAGTTAAGGATCAAAACAAATAATACCTGCATGATTAGTAGCATTTTTAAGATAAACACAAGGTATACTACGAAAAGAAAATTTATTAGCATTATATGATCTGAGGAGTAGGTAAGCAATGCACCTAAACACCTTAAAAGCATTATAATCTAGAGGTTGAGCAAATAGCTTCTCATAAGGAGAAATATTGTTAAGAGCAGGAGATGGCAACCAATTCACAATATGAACCGCAACAACGAAAGCATAATTCCAAGACTTCAACAGAACCTTAGAATGGGCTAACATAGATAACCCCGTATCAACAATATGCCGAATTTTCCATTCCACAGTTCCATTTTGCTCATGTGTGTGAGCACATACAACTCTACGTACGATCCCTTATTTTTTAAGAAATGTATTTACATTTTGAAATTCACCTCCCTAATCAGATTGAAAATACTTGATTTTTGTATGAAAATGCCTTTCAACCATTGCCATAAACTGACAGATTATGGAATACACATCACTTTTGAGCTTAATTGGATAAAGCCAAGTAAATCTAGAAAAGTCATCAACCAAAATCAAGAAATATCTTTCACCAAAAACAGAATTCATTGGGGCAAGACCCCATACATCCCCATGGACCAATTCAAATTTATTGAGTGTAACGGTTCCAGTTAATGGAAAGTGAGATCTGCTGAGTTTACCAAGGCAGCAGGATTCACAAGTTTGTACTGGAGTGGCTTTTATTGAACAAGGTAAATTAAAAGTGTTGATAATCTTTGAAACAACTCCAAATTGAGCGTGTCCGAGCCGATCATGCCAGTCCTTCAAGCTAAGCTTTTCAGCCATAAAAACTTGTGGTCTCTTTTGTAGATTTTGTAACTGTGCACCTGAGACCTTGTACACACCATCCTCAGTAGGTCCCTTTAAGAGAAGCCTCTTTGTGATCTGATCTTTCACAACAAAGTGTGAGTCATAAAACTTAAAATAGCACTTGTTATCTTTAGTTATTTTATTGACCGACATTAGTTGTTTTTGAATTGAAGGCACATGAAGAATTTCATTCAAAACTAAAGGCTTATGTTGTGTTAAGAGAGCAGACTTTCCAACATGTTCGATAGAGATACCTGAGCCATTGCCAATGATAACATTATCTGATCCCTTATATTCTTCTGAGATTCCTAAACTGGCCAAGTCTGGTGTCATGTGATGACTGGCTGCCGAATCTGGGTACCAATCAGTGCTTTTGCTAGATGAACTACAAACAGTAACATTAGCAGTTGGTGGCTCATAGTTTCTGTCAAATCATTTTTTGCAGGTGTTAGCTTGATGATTATTCAAGTTGCAAATTTGGCAAGGGGTAGCGAACCATCTCTTAGATCTACCATTGTTGAAGCTTCCCTTGTTGTTGTGCCTATAGTTATTGTTCTTGCCATAATTGTTGTTTTTGGAGTAGGACAATTCATGGTATGCCATATTAGCAACCATAGAGACTGGTTTTCTTGAACTCTGCAATAAAATCTTATGTGAAATAAGCATTCCAGATAATTCAGAAAAACTCATTTCATGTTTTCTCGATGAAATTCCAGCAAGAATAGGGTGATAATCCGATGGTAGCAATCTGAAAATGTTTGCATTGAATTCAGCATTTCCGATTGGCATTCCAGCTTGGGCAAGTTGATCTTTGATATTCTTGGCCTCTTTTAGAAATTGTGACATTGGTTTGTCTTCCGAACACAAGTTCTGCAATTCCATGTGAAGTTAGACTTGCCTAGCGCTAGATTGAGCGCCAAAAGCTTCTTTGAGAGCTTCCCAGACTTCATGGGCTGATTCCTGACCGACTACATAAGGAAAGACCTCCTCTGTAAGGGAGGAAAGTATCCAGCCAACTAATAATTGATCTTGATAAACCCAATTCTGATATTCTGGATTGGGAATGATGGTTTTAGTTTCCTGATCAATGATTGTTGTTGTTTGGGCAGCTGTTCCGTTGATATGGGACGTGGGGTCATAACCTTTCAAGATTGGGTTAAATTGGGTTTTCCATATCAGATAATTGGTAGGCTTTAGTTTAATGGCAAAGCTAAATTGTGCATGTGGCAAGGTGGAAGGACTGGTTGGTATAGGCGAAGAAGATGACGGGGAAGAGATTTTAGAGGATTGGGTTTTTTACGACATAACTGATTCTGGCTCTAATGCCATAACAAAAGAACGGTGAAATGGAGAATCAAGCTAATCTTTATACTGATAGTTTACAGAATATATATACACAACGTCTACCTATAATTTAGCAAATGAATCGTTAATTACAAAGTACTTGACAGCCGTATAAGGAAGTCAATGATATGTGTGCTGCAATCAGGGGATTCAGTAGGTGGCATGCTAAGATCAAGGGATCCAGTTGACTAATAACACCGATTTCGCGGCTGTCAGGGGAATAACATGCGATTAATGAGCATCACGTTTTAGGATCAAGGAACCAATCAAACAGCAATGGAGGGTCTGTTCAGAGTGAAGATGGACCTCTGATAACATCTTACTGTCTGTTTGGAAGGATTGTTAGAAGACCACTAAGTACTTTTTTTCTCAACAAAAAAGTTTTTTTTTAAGAAAAATGGGTGTTTAGTTGTAAAATAAAAAAATTACTTCTTTGATAGATATGGCTTTTTTGATAGCCAAAATATAGCTTTTTTTTTTTTAAGAAATTCAACCTTTCAAATGTCTTTTTTTGGTAAATTTTTTATATCAATTAATGAATATATTTTTAGTCCATTTTATCCTTATGTTTTACACATAATTCTTACAATATCTACAAACCTATCTCCACGTTTATTATGTATTTAACTATTTACTCAACTTGAATATTATTTTGAGATTTATATAATATCATTTAGCTTTTTATATATTTTAATATTTATTTTTATATTAGTTTTGCTTATGTTTTAATACATATAAAAGATTTGGTAAGATATATTTTTAATTATGTTTCATATGGTTTAAAATTATATAATAATTAATATATTATGCTTTGCATATTATTTAATATACTTTAAATAATATTTATATGCATAAACAATTTTTATTAAAAACAAAATATAGTTAAAATTAAAAATACTTTTTATTTTTATGTTATCAAACAGTCTACTGCATGAAGCTCTTTCAAAAAAGTTCTTTTTAAAATGACAGCCAAATAATCAACTGACTTCTTAGAAAAGTTCTTCTAAGAAAAGATTTATAGAAAAAAGCTCTACTAACAAAAACTCTACTGGTATAAGTCCAACCAAACATAAGCTTAGTATCTTAAGTGTATATTACCATTATTTTCATATGCCAATATCTCTTAAGTTGTAATCCTTATTTAGTCTTATCTTTTATTTATTTATGCTTATCTAGTTATCCTCAAGGGGGTATATAAAGGACTCTTTCTTCACTTAAAACACACCAAAACATTACACTTTAATCCCATTTTTCTACTTTTTATGGTATTAGAGCCTACACTCAATTTCCTATAAACAACCTTTCTTTTTTGTCAAACACAATGCCCTGTTTCAACATAACACAAGAGAACTATCCAACCTTTTGCTTACTTCCAAATCTCTTGACATTCTGCCAAATTCAGCATACTCCACACATATCCGCGACATAACTCAACACTCCCATTGACATCTATTTATACCCACATACCAACCTTTTCCTTTTTCAATTACAAAACACATCAATACCAATCCACAGACTAAACACAACAACAGTATCATTCCAAAGCCACAAAAATGTCAGAACACGTTCTACCTACAATGACCTTCAATCAAATTTTTTGGGTATTAGTTTTGGACCTACAATAACACAATGACCTTTAATAAGTTTTTAGCATCGTTGTCGAGGAATTAGTTTTGGACCTTTTGAATTCCTTTGTTTTAAGGAATTTTTATCCTTTCTTGTGATTGTGGTACCCAATCACACAAAAAAAGAGAGACAAAAGAAAGAGAAGGAAGTTTGGGCACAAAATAGAAGATACATCAATTTGGACATCACAAGGCAACTATGAGGAATCCAAAAAATTAAATGCCAAAAATAGATGGAAGAATGATGATGTAGGAAATATATCATAGGGAAAGGACCCTTGCAAACTTCAGTGAGTCACAATTTGGTCAGAGAAGTAATCATCCTTATTGGAATACTTACAATATGGGGTAGTAGAACCTCCCAGATTCTTCTGGTCTAACAGTGCAAGAACTCAAATGCAAACTCAAGGCCTGCTAGGATTTTAATAAGATGAGTCCAATTCATGGGATTCTAAATTAATCAAGATCATATACAAGCTCATGAATATGGAAGAGGCCTGGAAGAGACTAGAATGGAAGATTATGTCTCTTCTATTCATAACTTAGAGGATCAAATGAGCCACTTTACAGGGACTTAGGTAAGAGAAGCGTGGAAAACTTTCTAAGAAACATGGAAACAAACCCAAGAGAGTAATGTAAGGCTATGGGAAAGAGCTAGAAGAACCAGTGGAAAGACAAGATAAGACCCACTTTGTAGAAGACCAAGAGAAGAAGAATAAGGATGAAGACAAGAATGAAGACCCTCCATACATTACTCCTCCACTTTATACACTAAAAATAACACTCCCACAAAGACTTTAGAAGAACATGAAGTAAATCACTTGATAATAGAAAAATCCGATATGATATGTAAACTACACAAGAATGGGGGTTGAATTGTGTATTTTTTTTTGAAAATATTAATCTTTTGTGACTTCTTGAATTTCTTTACGAAAATTCAAATGATTACTAAAACACTTTGCTAAAGTTGATAAGCAATGCAATCGCAAGTAATATTATCTACTCTTCTAATAACAAGAAAATTAAAAGATAAGGGTTAGAAAATAGACGTTGCGATTTTATACTAGTTCACCCCAAACTTCGGGCTACGTCTAGTCCTCAGAGTTAGTCTAAAATTTTACTATACTCTTCCAACTTTACAAGTATTCTTTCTACACTTGTAGAGCCTCTTCAGGTCTCTCTTACAAAGTATTTTTTATTAGCTGTATTAGCCTCTTTAGGCTCTAACCTTCCTTTCTCTCTCTAAGAAAAGTATTTTGAACTTTGGGTTACAAATATATTTTCTCACTTCTTTCACACTCTTAATACATAATTTTTGCTAATGTAAAAGCATTCGTTATTTTAGTTTCCGACTAGAACTAATATTTATAGCCTAAGTCTCTAACTATCTTCTTGAAAACTACTTCTTGAATCTTCTAGAAACGATCATTAGTTGAGTCCTATAACTAACTCCAACTAACTAACTGTCTGACGTTCTAGAATATCTTCCTTTCGTATTGTCTGGAATAATGCTTCTTCTTTTACTACATTTCATCTGTTATTCCACTTCATCTATTATATTGCTTCGTCTGTTGATGCGTTTCGTTTGGTGTTGCACTTCGTCTGGTGTAGCGTTTCGTCTGGTATTGCGCTTCGTCTGGTGTAGCGCTTCATCTGGTGTTGACCTCACACCTTCTGAGTTGACTAAGTGTTACTTACATTTTTCTGCACGCTTAAAAAATTTATCAAAACAGTTCATATATTTCTAAGATTATTGTTATTTGATTGTCATCAAAATTAATGAAAGTGAAGTCCTCTTGACTGAACAAAAACAACCATGGTTGAAGAAATGAAGAGGTAATAGTTTTAATGTATCCTTTTATTGTGTATTGGCATAGTTTAGGTTTTGTGAAAACCAAAATGTTGGGTTTTTGTTTCAATGAATCAAATTTCAGTTTTTATGTAAAAATAAGTGCTGGTTTTTTGTTTCAATGAATCAAGTTTCAATTTTGATAAAAAAACAAAGTGCTAGTTTTTTCTTTTAATGGAACAATTTTCAGTTTTTATGAAAATCTAGTGCTAGAATATTTGTTTTCAAAGTGACAAAATTTGGTTTTATAAAATGCCATTACACAATTTTTACCAAATAGGCTGGGTCATGTGAGGAAGAGTTCGAAGCGGAAGATCCAAGTCTAATTTTAGGCCTAAAAGCCTTGTAATCATTTTTATGTTTCTAGGATGGACAATAAAAATTGGATTATTAGTTCATATGATGCATGGATAAATGAATGCAAACAATATGTGATTGCATGTCATTTAGAAAACTACCAACCTTAGGCTTTGCCATGCATTCATTACGTATGAGGTATATAATGAAATAATATAAGATAGATAATAAATTGCGTCTAGATAAGATGATATTTATTAAAATTTAAAGCCCAAAAAGATTGAGTGAGAGAGGATGCTCATATGAGAGTCCACGGTCTCCATATGATGACCCATTGCATGTGGTGAAGTGTTACTCCCCACTGGAGGATATGGATCCTAGATCTTGCATGGTTTGAGTCTCTTAAAGGATAAATCAACTCATTGGTAGAAAATGTGACCTCCCAATGAGGCATGATTTGTAGGTACATTTAGCGGATGGATCAAATGGATATACACTCATCATAGTTTATCAAATATTCTGCCCACCGTAGCTCTGTTGATAAATGTATGGACCAAATTATGACACTTCTCAAAAATTTAGGTATGAAGATACTTAAAAACCTTTTGAGTGGCAAGGTCTCAGTTTTCTTTTTAATAGATAAGATGACCTATTGTCACTTAGTCTATTATATATAAGATAAATAACCACGTATAAAGATTTATTTATTTTTAGTTTTGTTAAATCTATCATCTTGCATACATGCATCATGATTTTATACAAAGTTTCAATATTGTTGACTGGTTTGATTACTCTTTAATATTTATATTTTCATACATAATCACTATAGGAGTTATAAAATATTATTTGACCTTTTTTTTATGTTTTAATATTTATTTTTTATATTAGTTTTGCTTATTTTATAATCCATATAAAAGATTTGGGTAGATATATTTTCATTTATGTTTTATATAGCTTAAAATTATATAATAATTAGTATATTGTGCTTCGTATATTGCTTAATATACTTTAAATAATATTTATATGCATAAATATTTTTATTACAAAATAAAATATAGTTAAAATTAAAAGTGATTTTTATTTTTACGTTGTCAAATAGTCTACTGTATGATGCTCTTTCAAAAAAACTCTTTTTTAAATGACAGACAAACAATCAACTAGCTTCTTAGAAAAGTTATTCTCAGAAAAGATCTACAGAAAAAAGTTTTACTAGTATAAGCCAAATCAAACAGAGATGTTAGTAGAGCTTTTTTTTATAGATCTTTTCTGAGAAGAATTTTTCTAAGAAGTCAGTTTACTATTTGACTGTCATTTAAAAAAGAGCTTTTTTGAAAGAGATTCATACAGTAGACTGTTTGGTAATATAAAAATAAAAAGTACTTTTAATTTTAACTATATTTTACTTTGTAATAAACATTATTTAAGCATATAAAAATTATTTAAAGTATATTAAACAATATGCAAAGTATAATATATTAATTATTATATAATTTTAAATCATATG
>JANTPM010000009.1:12311619-12323522 GCA_025434745.1 Erythroxylum divaricatum
AAAATTTATAAATAATATTGAATAGTTATTAAACAAATAAGATTAAAAATTGTATTTTAAAAAATAATTATTAAAATAAAAATTATTAAATTAATACGAATAAGATTTAAAAATTGTATTTTAAAAAATAATTATTAAAATTAAAAAGTATTAAATTAATATGATTTTCAAAAAATAAAAAATAATACAAATAATAATAAAAACGTTACGGAAGACATTCTGTGACGTTTTTAAAAATGTTGCAGAATGTCTTCTATGATGTTTCCAAAAAAACGTCGCAGAATCTCTAACATTTCGTGACATTTTAAAAACATCATGGAATGCTAGAGATTCCGTGATGTTTTTTAAAAACGTTACGGATTGTCCAAACTTTCAGTGACGTTTTAATAAACGTCATGAAATGTCAGTGTTTTCTGCGACATTTTACAAAAAAACGTCGTAGAATGCTTTTACGTACATCATATTTCGTGACATTTTTTGTGACGTTTTTGGACATTCTGTGACGTTTTAAAAATGTCACAGAATGTCTTATTTTCTTGTAGTGTTTCGATCAGAATTGGTGAATGATCCAAATCAAAAATGTGTGGTTCTAGGAACTTAGCCTTGCTCTTTGGGAATCTATTCAACCAATTTCTTGTTGGTTTATGCGCTACAGCCAATCGCTTTGGTTGTAGCATAGTGATAAAATAATTTAAAGGAGTTATTTATCTTGTATATGTTTAGATGTATATGATAGACCCCATAGGATAATTATACATTATTAATGAAACTATAATGAGATTATAATTATGAGATTCATGTTACATTTATGTATTATCTCTAAATTGTTCCTATCCATTGTTCTATTAAGACTAAACATTAATAGAACATAAAAAGACTATAATACATTATGTTTTTTCTTATGAAGGAAGTAATCGATCTCATAGACTTAAATATAAAGACACTTAAATAAATGTATGGGTGTTTGTTATAGAATAAATTCATGAATAGACCCGACATGAAAAATCCACTTGGAACATTACTTATATACCTATGAAATTCTCATTTTGATGATTGTACAAGTGATCATTTGACTTGAGGTCACCAAAATTATTTCATATAGGGATTGCTATGTTTTTTGTGATCTAATTAATCATGGGTTGTTTAATTAGTAGTTATTGGATGTAATATAAACTATATGGAGGTAATTGAGTGATCAAGATAGAATTCATTACCTTAAAGTAATTAGCGAGAATGTTTCTTTGTTCTCGATTAGTATTGATTTGAGAAATCTTTCGTCAAGATGAAATGACAGTTTGTAAATAATTAAAAAATGTTATTAATTGAATTGATAGCTAATCACGAAGAACCAATATGATTAGACTCAAAATAGAGTAGACATTAATTTCATACTCTATGTCTAATCAAATCATTGTCTGATGAAAGAATTGAATTATACGAAGAAAATAATACACGAAAAGGTTAATTAAAACCACTTTGACATTCATAAATATTTAGGTAGTCATGACACGTTGCTAGACGCTAATCTTGATCTATGATTATAAATTAGTTAATTGGAGAATTAAAAATAAATTAAAAGGATTTTTAATTGATCTAATTCTAATTATGAATTATACTTATAATTTATAATCATTGCTAACATATTTGGGAGCCTAATGGGTCTCATATATGGAATGGGTTGAAGAGAACAAAGTTAATTTAATCAAGTTGGACTTGATTATAAAGTTTGAGAAATTTTATGATTAAATATGAGATATTTAATAAATAAGGATCAATGTGAGATATTGAATCTTATATGGGCATAATTGGTATTTAATTAAAGTTATTTGTAATTTTAATTAAAGTTTAATTTCAATTAAATTACTAAAACGTCTAAAGCTTATTATAAATAGGCTTAAGCTCTATGGAGCTAACACTTCTTGTTTAACCCTCTTTATAAGAATTACAAAGCTCTCTCAACTCATTTTGTGGATATCATTAGAAGTCGGACATTTGTGCGGCTACGATGGTTGAGACAGATCGGTTTTAGAAATAGTTCAAGGGATACGAAAAGATAAAGATCAAGTCTCAAAATAAGGTACAAATTAAGTTTTTGCTTTGTTATGATTTATGTTAATCATTTTATATAATAAAAGATAACTTTTTTTTTTGATAAATCATTACAAAAAAGTTTCGTGATTATTCCGCTGCAGTCAAGAACAAATTTCGACCCGATTTTCCAACAGTGGTATTAAAGCCACATTTAATTATATGATTTGATTTTGTTGTTTAATTGTAATCAATAGAAATTTGGAATTGAAGAATCAGATCTTATCTTATCTGATCCTTAGAAGGAACTGCTCCTTGTTCTTTGGGTTTTTTTTTTCCTATTGCATTATTTGGAGGTGTTTTGTTTTCTGGAAAACGATAGTCGATGCAATTGATTCTACGTGTGAAATAAAACATAATTGGTTTGATATTCTGCTATTATGTGAATTTGGAAATTTTACTAAGTTTTGAACCTAGAAAATTAGAACCTATAAATCCTGAAAACTCGATATGGAATAATTGTATGCTTATGGTTAGGCATTGAGTTTTTCCGTATGAGTAATCTAAACCCAGAACATAGAGAAACCGAATGGGTGTTGGTTTTGTTGTTGTTTGCGTTATAGGAAAACTACCTATTTGTGTATTTACCTATATGTGTATTTGGTTAGTTTTGGCAACTATTGGGTGGTTGATTTTCTGACTATAGTTGTTTTGAACCTTAAAGAAGGCTTGATGTGTGTTTTCCACATGTTGTATGCGTCTGATTACAAAGGCTTGCAATTGCGTTTGCTAGTGTTGCGTTTTTGTTTGAGGTGTTTGCGAATCTGGATATGCGTTTAGTTTGCATTGATTGAGAACCACAACAATTGTTTTTGAGAAACAATAAGAACACCCGAAACCAGAATCTGAAAATTTTGAGAAACCCTAAAACTATTTAAAATTGTTTTGACGTTTTCCTTTTGTTGTTTATGGTGTTATGCAATTTCTGGAATAAGTGAGGCATGAAGATGCCCATCGATTGAGGTTGTTTTTGGATGAGTGTTATGCTCGAGTTTTCTGAATGGAGACACGAATAGGAGTGTTGCATTGTAGTTTCTGGATTTGCGTTTTGTGTTGGTTCTATCGCTGCCGAAAGCCTTGATGTTTTATGTTTGGTGGCTGGTGAGTTTTGGTAACTCACTAGGGGCAGTTGCCCCCAGCGGCAGTCTTCACTAATGAAAGGCTTGGAGCCAGTGGCGTAATACCACTGGCCAAGAACAAACGACGATGCCATTGGTGAAGTGGGTTGATCATCAGCGGCGCAGCACCGTTGGTGATGGTTGAGTGAAGACACCAATCTGTAAGATGATGGGAGATTAATGGCCTATGAATAGAAGCAGATTTCGTGGTAGAGACCCAGGCTTGGACGACAGAAGAGGCATGCGACGGTTGGGGCCGAAAACCCTAGCTGCCAATGGAAGATGACACTGTCTCAATATATATATATATATATAAATGCTTTTAAAATTTAGGTTTATTTTTCAAGGTGTTAAGTTATTAAATTAAACTAATCATCAAGTCATTTCCAAAATTAAAGTAACTGTTTTTCTTAATATGATTAAGATTAATAACTATATTGATTCCTAATAATTTTAGAAAAGTAGTTTCTAAAATTAAAATTAATTACTTTTAATTAGATTGAAATTAACTAATTAGAAAAGTAGTTTCCAAAATAAGATTAATTAGTTTCAATTATATTAAAATTAATTAATTGGACTCCTTAAAATTAAGAAAATAATTTTCTTAATTAATCAAGAAATTTGTTTCTTAATTAAATTCATTTATTTCAATTTGATTGAGATAAATTAAATTTGTAACTTGATTTGTTTAGAAAAATATTGTTCAATTCATTTAGAAATTTTTTCTTTATTTATTACTAATAAGTTTCTTGATTTATTAGAAAAGATATTTTCTTGATTAAAGTTTGAAAAGTGTTTTCATTTATTTATCAAAAAAGGAATTTTCTTTAATATTTTTAAAAATACTTTTCTAATTTATTAAAGATCTTAAGAAATCAATCTATAAATAAATAATATAAACGACGTTCTTAATTAAATTTTAAAAATGTTTTATTTAATTTTGAAAGTAGTTTCCTTTTAATTTTATAAAATAGTTTTCTAATTAAGGAAAAATGATTTCTAATGAGATTAGAAACAGTCTTCTATTTGGATTAGAATATGTTACGTATATAATTTTGAAAAAGGGTTTTTCTAAATAATAATAGGTAAGAAGTACAATTTATTGAAAATTGTTTCCAATTAAATTTTATCAAAGGAGTTAAGATAATTAGAAAAAGTTTCCAAATGGATTTGAAAATTATTTTCAAATCAAATTAAATTTCTATTTGGAATAATAATTTAATTTATTTAGGAATCAATGGTTTTAATATAATTTAATTTTTCCAAGGAGTTGGAAATGTTATTTTAGATTATGAAGATCAACAACTAGAATCAAATGAAGCTTGATATTTTATACATATAATTTGATTATGAGTGTTGCAATTTCATATTTGATGAGACCAACAAAATTAAATCCCTCGTTAAAATATTAAGTACACGTTGAGAACGTAATTATTGCCTTCTATTGTTATAAGAATAAGCCAAAGTTTTGTTTATAGTTGGCTTGTTGAGCAAACTCAGGGCCGCTTTAACCCGAACAAGTTTAGTCTTATGACAGTAGGTTCTACTTATCTAAATTTGTGTGATTTGGATAAGTAAACTCATGATTATATGAATTTAAACACAGGGTTAGGAATGACATATACAATATGTTTTGACAAGAGTCGTCACCTAACGGATTTAAGAGTCATATGTGACATAATTGATAAAGTTGTTATCTACATAATTTAAGTTTAGTTGTTTTGTTAAACAAACTCAAAATCAACTATATTTGACTAAGATCTTAGCCCACTAGAAAGATTAGAGTAATCTTTATGAATAGTAGTGAGGGGTATTATTTCGAATAAAATAGTGGAAGTAACCAAATGCATGATTAAATTCCTAATCTTATTTAGTAGTCATGATATATAATTGATTACTTACTTTCTTACATTTATTGTGTTCTGAGTAGAATTTAGCTTGTTTAGTATAATTGATACTAAGTTAGTGAACCCAATTTCTTATACATAGGATATGCTTGAGAAGAGTTCTTAAAAGTTGGATACAAAAATTGTATATTCATTATATTATTATGCTATAATCCCAGTTGAGGATTCAGTGACAAATTTTTAGAGATATGTCAAAATCATATAGATGACAAAATGTATTGACGTTTTGAGTCGATTAATGTCTCATAAACTTTGATAACAACATGTAAGATGTATATCAATACCATGATAACAAAATGCAAAAGAGTTGCAGGGAGTAGAACTGAAAGGTATAATACCTTGTTGGAATTGTTCAACTTAATTGAGCCTACTAAAAGCATAATTGTGGGCTATAATTAAAGGCTTTGCTATAGTATGATAATAGTTTTCATAAGAAGAAAATGATTGCATGACTTTTATTACCTACATGTGATATGATGGAGATCATACGTATTTCTAATTCATGCTTATGAGTATTTGATATTGACTTTAGATTCAACATTATTTTAATGTTCAATGTATGGTTAGAAATAGAATGTTAAGTAAAAGTAGTTGATCCAATTTTATATAAAAAATTTGTATTTGTTGGATCAAAAGAGACTTATGTTTAACATAAGTGGCTAGAATTAAAAGTTGGATAACTAAAAGATTATCCTTTTATGTCATATTGGTTAAATCAATATAACAAGAATTATAAAGTTACATATTATGATATATGTATCCTTTTGATTATGAATCGTATGAAACTTGTGAAATTTGTATAATTGAAGAATAATTAATTTAAACTTTGATAAAAGGATGATGATGATATTGAATTGACAAATCTTATACATGTGATGTATTGGATGGAATAACAATTCATAAAAAGATGATACTTATATTTCACTAGATTACTAATGACTTATGAGATATAGTCATATATATTAAATAAAATAACGATTAAAAATTTTGAAAAGTTCAAATTGTTTAAATCTAAGAAGAAATAAAGAATTGAGAATGTTGAAGCACTTCAATGAGATCATTGTGGTGAGTTTTATGTCTTTGGTTATCTATAGGAAATAAGATTCTTTAGTGAATATCTTCACAACTAAATTCATAAGTGTACGGATTTATGTAAGGAGGAAAATACAATATGAGATATTATAGGATGCAATATTTTTTCTTCTATAGTGATGCCTCGTACAATAACATACCTTCAATAGTTCCAATTCAATCAAATAGCAAGATTTCAATTGGATATGAAATGTTAAGTCTTTGAAAAGAGTCAAAAGCTAATGATTAAAAAATGTGATGCTTGGTTGAAGCATACATTATCCATTAAGTTTAGAACTAAATTGGATAATAAATGGTTAGGAGATATCCTAAAGATTGGATATAATCTTACAGATTCATTGAAAAAATTGTTTGATTCAATGTATACTTATAGGCAAGGATTTAAAAACTGAACTGGACCAGCCAATCTGACTGGAAAGTCTAAACTAGTCAGTGGTCCTGTTTGGTTCTAACTAATAACCTTCAGTATAAAAATTGGTTGGTTTTCATCGAACCGGTTAGACTAATTCGATGATACAAAAAGACTTAATCCTTTGTCTCACCAGTCGCCCAGGTGAGTCGCGACTAGCAGTTTAGACTTTATTTGTTGTTCTGGTAAGTTCAAGGTTAGCTAATGGAAGCCCAACACGAAAGGACAAGAATTTACCATAATTTCTCCTCTACTCCACTATAAATACCTTATTTATGCAGAGCTCAACATCACCGAGAGAAAGAAGTTATTAGTATCAATTTATTTTTTTGCTACAAACATTTCAACAATCCTATAATAATCAATGAATAGCCTATTCTTGAAGCTCCATTAGATAAAATGTTGCTAATTCCAAGCATCTTTGGTAATTGATGAAGCAATGGCTTCGATCCATTCTCCGCATTGGATTCATAAGATCCATTTAGGAACTTCACTTTCCATTCCTCTTCTTCACTCATTCCTAGGGATAGTTCGACATTCGTTAACACTCTCATGGTCTAAAAGGAGACACTTGAGGCCCACATCTTCAAGGCGGATCTTCAAGGCCTGAAGAAGGAGGAGGTGAAAGTGGAGATTGAAGATGACAGAGTGCTCCAAATCAGCAGGGAGAGGAAGGTGGAGAAGAAAGACAAGAACGACACGTGGCATCACATGGAGTGGAGCAGTGGGAAGTTCTTGAGGAGGTTCAGGCTCCTGGAGAATACAAAGATGGATGAAGTCAAAATGTAAATGGAGAACAGTGTTCTTACCATTACTATTCCTAAAGAGGAAATGAAGAAAGTTGAAGTCAAATCCATTACGATCTTTAGTTAAAAATTGGATATCAATGCAAATAGTTGAGGACTTAGTTCATTACATATTGGCGTATTTTTTATTTTAATAAAATATTTTATTTTTACTTATTTTTATAAGTTTTACTTCTTATTTATTATATATCAATTTTATAGTGGTTCACTACTGGTTGAATCTCTAAACTTTAAACCTTTCCTTCGACCAGTTCAATGTCCTGTCCGGTTTTTAAAACATTGCTTATAAGAGAATGGTTTTTAAGATAAGTAGTGAGAGTAAGAAGGAATTTGAAATGTTCATATCTCATAACATTACATCTAAATGGAACTAATGCCTTTAATGATATATTTGATATATAGATGAAAGGTTACGAGATGTGGAAAATTCACTTTCATAATTAATTTAAAAAGTTTGTTTTGAATATGATTGTGAATTTATGTTTACAAGAAGGTTAGTGGGAGTATAGTTGTCCTCTTTAGTAGAAGCATGTGGAGACATATTGCTTATAGAAAATAATAATTCTAATTTTCAATAGTTGAAAACATAATTGTCTAAGAACAACTCTTGTTGGATATGAAAAGATTAATAACTTAATTATGGGAATGATATCTATAAAGATAGACTGGATGTTATTGACATAGATAATGTACTATTGATGTTTAGTATTTGAGATATCAGATACTTGTGAAGTATTAAAGATATTCATTACTCTATGTGTGAGTTGATGTTTGAGTTCAAGATGATAAGGATATAAATTTTTAAGTAAATCCTAATTAAATTTTATTTACTTAGAACAACATCATTTAATATTGGAAAGGTTCCAATGTAACAATGATTGTTAATTAAGTCTTAATACATTTTTCATTTAGTGGAAATGAATAATTGGATCAATAAGTTCTTTAGTGAACTTGATGTACTTCCTTGCATTGTTTAAGACAGTAATGAACTATGAAACATTAGAGTCATTGGGCATGCAAAGGAGCTAAAGTCTCGTCAAATATCTAAGTTTGTATTTAGGCATCTTTCTTAATTATGATGATAATTAAGATGGAAGTTGTAAGATTCAAATAAGTGCTCACTATAGAGAATCTTGGAAAATTCTCTCATTAACCATTGTCCCAATAGTAGTACGATCGTCATATGGTAATATGTTATATGGTACTTAAACGATTGGCTTAGTACAAATGGGAGATTGTTGGTTTATTCTCTACAGCCAATCGCTTTAGTTGTAGTTTAGAGATAAAATAATTTAAAGGTGTTATTTATCTTATACATGTTTAGATATATATGATAAAGTCTGTGGGATAATTGTACATTACAAATGAAATTATAATGAGATTATAATTGTGAGATTCATGTCACATTTATGTATTACCCTAAATTATTCCTAGTCATTGTTCTATTAAGACTAAACATTAATAGAACATAAAAAGATTAGCATATATTATATTTTTCCTTATGAAGGAAATAGTTGATCTCATAGGCTCAAGTATAGAGATATTTAAACAAACATATGGGTGCTTGTTAGAGAACAAGTTCATGAACATACCCAATATGAAAAATCCATTTGGAACATTACTTGTATGTCTATAGAATTCTCCTAGTGATGACTGTATAATTAATCATTTAACTTGAGGTCACCAAAGTTATTTTGTATAGGAATTGCTATATTTTGATATTACTTATGATCTAATTCATCATGGGTCATTTAATTAGTAGTCGTTGGATGTAGCATGAACTATAAAGAGGTAATTGAGTGATCAAGATAAGATTCATTACCCTAAAGTAACTACGAAGAATGTTTTGTTACTCTCGATTAGTATTGATTCAAAAAATCTTTGGCCAAGGTGAAATGACACTTTGTAAATAGTTTACAAATGTCATTAATTGAATCGATAGCTAATCACAGAGAATTAATATGATTAGGCACAAAGTAAAATAGACATTAATTTCACGCTCCATATCTAATCGGAACATTGTATGATGAAATGATTGAATTATACGAAAAAATCATGCAAGGAAAGGTTAGTTAAAACTACTTTGACATTCATAAATATTTAGGTGGTTATGACACATTGCCAGACGCCAATCTTGATCTATGATTATAAATTATTTAGTTAGAAAATCAAGGATAAATTAAAAGGAGTTTTAATTGATCTAATTCTAATTATGAATTAGAATTTTAATTTATAATCATTGCCAACATATTTGGGATAATGAATCTCACATATAGAATGGTTTGAAGAGAACAAAGTTAATTTAATCAAGTTGGACTTAATGTAAAGTTTAAGAAACTTTATGATTAAATATGAGATATTTATTAAATAAGGATCAATATGAGATATTGAATCTTATATGAGCATAATTTAAATTTATTTATAATTATTTGTAATTTTAATTAAAGTTTAATTAAAATTAGAGTTTAATTTCAATTAAATTACTAAAATATCCAAAGCTTATTATAAATAAGTTTAAGCTCTATAAAACTAACACTTCTTGTTTAACCTTCTCTATAAGAATTACAGATTTCTCTCAACTCATTCTGTGGATATCATTAGAGGTCAGACATTTGTGCGGTTACGATGGTTAAGACGAATTGGTTTAGGAAACGATTCGAGGGATACAATAAAATAAAGATCAAGTATTGGAATAAGGTACAAATTAAGTTTCTGTTTTATTATGATTTATGTTAATCATTTGATGGAATTAAAGAGATCTTGTATTTCAAAAAATCAAAAATTACGAGAAAGTTTCGTGATTATTCTGCTACGGTCGAGATTAGATTCTGACTGCATTTTCTAACATTTCCATGTACCAATGCGCAATTAACCTTTTTGTGAATAAATAATCTATAATTTTGCTTATTATTCCATGTATAGAAACACCCTTAAAATTTTAAGTCTATGATTCCCAAATTTACCATAATTCCATAAAAAAATTCTTCTAATTTGCATTATTCTCAACTTTAGACCATTTTAAGGTACTGTTAAAATCCACTATCATCATCTAGAGGACCTGTGTGTTAGCTTCAATACTGATTAGCTATATCCATAATTCTTCCCTTCGGAATATGAGATGAGAACCATATATAAAAGTCACCGCTATTAGTTCTCTTTGCACAAAATGATTCTTGTATGTATGTGTTATGCGTTAGACTTGAAAACCTCGAACTTCACACTTTTTGCATAAGAAATCACTATAACTCTTCCATAATAATGGTAGTTATGGTTTGAGACAAAAGATCACCAATGACCATTCAGATTAAGCATTAAAAGTTTCTCTTAAGAGAGCATAGTCCCTAATATTCCCGTTACTGCTACCTTATTGCTAACAAGAAAGTCTTTAATTGCCTGTTAAATGGGTTCATTCATACCCCTTATATTCCATGCAACTAATGACATTACTTATGTGATTTTTGTGCTAATCCTCCTTTCTTTCTATTTCGACCTAACTTTCTTTTTGTGACCTCCTTGAAATTTGAATCTCCTAGAAATATTTTATTAGCAGTGCTAACATATGTAGTGATTAGGTTCCTTTCCTTTTCTCCTATCTAAGCAACTAAGTTATGCACTTTCTCACCCCTGAGAATCTTTTTCTTGGATCTATATACTATAATGATTCCCCGATTGTGACTGTGTCGTTATCAAATTCTTATTCTCCACCCCTATGGGTCTATTTGGTTGGATGTTAATTAATGAAATGAAATAGAAAGGAACGGTTTATAATGGAATGGAACGGAATGGAATGTAATGGTTTATAATAGAATGAAATGTAATATAGTAAAAAGTTATTTGAGATGGATGAAAGGGTTCATAATGTAATGTAGTGAATGTTATTTAAAAGATAAATGGAATAGAATGTAATGTATAATAAATGACTATTATACCCCTAATATTAAAGTGGTTATTACAGGAAGTTTAACGTTATAATTTTAAAACAGAAATCATGTCCAATTAAAAAGTCACGATTTAAGTTACAACAATGAAAAATAATGTTTTTAAATATATTTTCTATTTTAAAATAATAAAAGTTTTAATAAAAGTTTTATTATTTTATTATTAATTATATACAATTTATTAGTCTGATTTTGGTGAGGCTGGGCACCATTGTTTGGATCCATGAACTCGATTAACTTCAGCTAGGAGATATCTGCAAAAACAATAAAGGCACACCGGGGTTTGATCGTCGGCTTGCCCCTCCGATGCTTAAGTCAGTTCTTTGTCGTAGTTTTTTTTCTAAGAACAGAGGGTATTAGGGTCCTTAAGAGTCATACCTGCATCGTGAGGAGAAAATAAACTTATATAGTAAATACCTGCCGTGTTTAACTCATCATCTTAGGAATGGGTCGATCGATCCACACGCCATCCTAGGGTGGGACCTGGGCATAGCACGACCGACCCAACCATAATCCCCCTACTCCTCGAGTCTGAGCAAGGAGAA
>JANTPM010000009.1:12325037-12343002 GCA_025434745.1 Erythroxylum divaricatum
GGGCTTGACATAGCTATTAAGTATGAGACCGATCTTTGGTGATTGGACCGATCGGCCCATGCATCGTGGAGACTGGGTTCTGGCCCAATTTAGCCGACCCGACCATATTCTATGTGAGTAATTTTAATTGAAAAGAAAAGAAGAGCTCCAAAAAAAGTAGCGGGGAAGAGGAGGATGAGATCCTCTGTTTCATATTATGATGTTTTATTCATTCTCATGAATTTCAGTCATTTATTTATATGCGTCTCACGTTAAATGAATGACTAAGATTTATAAGACAAAATAAGACACTATAATATTAAACAGAGGATCCACACTCAAGAAGAGGAGGGACACAGAAAAAGATCTAGGATGGCTAAAAATACAGGTGAAAGAATACTCAAATCCACGTAAATAAATAGCTAAAATTTAACAGGACGAAGTAAGAAATAGGGCAGAGGATAGAGATTCCTGGCACGTTTAAACCAATAGCTAGAACAACTCATGCAACACCACACAACTTTAAAGATTTTTAGAAAGAAGCGAAAGCCTCGCTCTCCAACTCTGCGTTACAAAAAAAAATAAATAAATTATTGAAAATATTGATGTGTTCCACTGCTAGTTTTAATACCACAATAATTACTCTCACTATTATATTACGTTTTAAATTACGTTTTTGTCACTTATTTTACTTTTATTATTTTAATTTAAAATTGAAAATTACCTATTACATTAACATTTTCAAACACACTAACCACGGCTGCAAGTGATAGTATTTACAAGTTAGTGATTTTTTAATAAAAATAAAGCATATACTAAAATTAAATATTTGGAAGAGGCTAATATTAGCGGTAGTTAAAATTATAAGAGAACTTCAATTCAATTAATATTATAATCACCACAAAAAAACCTTTAATTTAGGATTATATTGCATATTCTTCAAATAAAAATGAAAGCTTATCTACTGAAAAAGATACGTAACTTGTTTCTTTTTAAGAAACAATGAATGCACTGTAATTTGATACGAGGAATAACCTTCTTCTGTCCATGACTAAACCTCCTCCTACTGACCATGCCGGACACACTGCAAAATAAGTTCGCATTCAAGAAGAAGATCTACCTCCCCTTCCAAATTCACCACTACCAGTAATTCTCAATTACTGTGCAGCAATCATTGGCCAATTGAATTCCGATCCAAGCAAACCCAAGTGGCCTATCGAAGACCCTGTAGAAATTGAAGAAGGAGATATAAACATAGTCCTTGGAGAATTCAGACTAAGCATTGAACTATCTAATTCCTTCGAAGGTAGACTCAACAAACAATGGGAACAAGCGATTGTGTTTAAGCTAATGGGACGACGAATTGAGTACATAATGCTAAAAAATCGACTGACCTCAATGTAGAATTTGACTGAGTCGATGAAAATTGTAGACATCGACAATGATTTTTTCATGATAAACTTCCTGGAGACTAAAGACTACATCAACGCCCTCACACCAGGACCATGAGTGCTCCTCAGACATGTTCTCTTCATGCAATCGTGGACCTCATTTTTCATCCTTCTTCCAGCCAAGTCTCCCATATCGTCGCATGGGTTCAATTTCTCGAACTTTCGGTCGCTCGTTACCACCCATCCATCCTCAGCGTACTAGGCAACCTTGTCGGACGCATAGTGAAAATTGACGCGAACACCCAACAGTCCCAGAGGGGAAATTTTGTTAGAGTAGCGGTAGACATTGATATTAACCAGCCCTTACGATTCATTGTCGAACTAGACGGGAAGCATATTAAAGTGGCCTACGAAGGCCTATCGTAGATTTGCTTCTCTTGCGGTCGTGTTGGTCACGGTGCTGTAGGTTGCCCATCGCGGACTACGTCTCCTTTGACCACCAACAATAACTCAAAAACCACCCCAATAGCACTCCCTCCAGAATGTCGCTCTGATACACAAGCAACGAGACTCAACACTTTAGACGTTTCTCGGGGCTCTAGGTTCCGAATATTGACAAACAATGTCTCCCTCGACACATCCCAGACAACGCCAACTCCCTTCCACGCAAGCCAGCAATGGGCGGCGCAAACTAGAACCGTCTACAATTCTCCCCAAATACACACCAACACTTTTAGGACAGGCCGAGGCACACACCCACAAGGGCCTTCATCGAGCGGGCCTACGGAGATTATCTCCAAGGCCCACCCCTCCAACACCCAAGCCCACTCTCCCCAGCATCCACTAGCCCAAAACACCCAATTTAGTTCCCCCTAATCAAAAGCAGATGGTAGTTGGTCCACACAATCCAAATGACCAACACAAAACCATTCTCATTCCTTCACACAAAGAGTTGATAATTCAGGACCCTTTATTAGTCCTAACCATGAATGACAATGTGATCGAAGGTGCTATGGATGAAGACATGACTACAGACGTCACGCTTCATCCATTGCCTATCACCCAACATCTCCTACCTCCCTCCAAACCATCGGACCCTGAAAAGGGCGTAAATTCAACTAACGATGCCATGGGCATAATAGTCTCTCCGATGGATGAACATCCACAACATCCTCAGATGACAGCTCATGCTGAGCATGTTGAGATCATTGAATCCACTCAAGACTAGGAATAGTCTCCTTTCCTTTCAAACCATATCATTATGTCCATCTTCCTTTGGAAATGTCAAGGGGCCAAAGGTAAGAAGTTTAGGCCAATTCTCAAGAATTTCGTCCGGATCCACAACTCTATGCTCGTAATGCTAGTTGAGACTAGAATTAGTGGAGAACGGGACCAAAAGGTTATCCAAACTTTGAACTTCCCAAATTCCTATCGGGTGAAGCAAATAGTTTTTCCAGAGGCATTTAGCTTTTATGGAAATCAGACATTACTATTAAAATTATTCTCGCTCATCGTTAGTTTATCCATGTCAATGTCAACTGGGTGCACACTGCATTTGATTTCATGACTATGTACACGAGTCCTACATATTCCCTTCAACACTTCCTTTGGAAGCATTTGCGGAATATTGCCAGGGTTACCTCTCACCCATGGCTCGTAGGGGGAGATTTCAATGCCAATATAGAATGGAATGACAAAAGAGGGGGCACTAGAAACCATTCGGTCATTAATCCCCAAGTTTGAGATTGTGTACAATGTTGCCACCTTCAGGACCTTAGCTTTACTGGGCCCCGTTTCACATGGAGATGTGGTCAGAATCTCGCTAG
This sequence comes from Erythroxylum divaricatum, assembly GCA_025434745.1. Lineage (NCBI taxonomy): Eukaryota > Viridiplantae > Streptophyta > Magnoliopsida > Malpighiales > Erythroxylaceae > Erythroxylum > Erythroxylum divaricatum. The sequence goes on from JANTPM010000009.1 coordinate 12,328,234, forward strand.
ATTAGATAAAGTTTTTTGTTCTAATTCTTGGATCACCTCATTCCCTCACACGAAAGTAACTCACCTGACCTTTCTTAAGTCCGACCATCACCCCCTGTTAGTGACTTTTCATCAAATAACCCACCTGTCTACTTCTTCTTGACCTTTCTGTTTTCAATCTGCTTGGTTGACTCACGACTGCTTCACCCAAACTGTGGAAGATCATTGGAACCCTCAAACAACTACTTTTTGTGGGGTAGTCAGGAACTTGGGCGAAAATTTGCAGCGCTAGAATTACTCAACTTTTGATAATATTTTTATCCACAAAAAGAGACTCATGGTATGACTCACGGGTATTCAAAAATATCTGGAAGAGACGAATTCTGATTCTCTTCAAGGCTGGAAGCCTATCTTTGTAATGAATTGGAACAAGTCCTCTTACAAGAGGAACTCTACCGGTACCAGCAATTAAAATGTCAGTGGCTTAGCCAGGGAGATAGGAATTCCAAATACTATCATGTCGTCACAACAGCAAAAAGACGAAAGCTACACATTGTCTTTTTAAATAACAAATATGGAAATACTAGTTTCGTCCCAGCTGATATTAGAAATATAGCCAAGATCTTCCTAGAAAAGTTTTATAAGGTCGAACTGTCAACTCCCGCATAGCTTCAACTCAAAGGTTGTTTTCCCACCCTCTCTTATAGAGCTACACATGATCTGGTACTTCCAATCCTACCTAAAGAGGTTCAAACAACCTTTTTTGACATGGCACCAAATAAGGCCCTAAGATTTGATGGGTTTACTGCATTATTCTTCCAATCCCAATGGGATACCTTAGGGCCTTCCCTGATCAATTTCATCCAGCAAACCTTTCGGCATGAAGTTTGGGAGGCAGAATTGAACCGCACCATTATGGTCTTTATACCAAAAATTCCCTCACCAACATCAATCACACAATTTTGACCAATCGCCTTGTGCTCAATGATTTACAAAGCCCCCTCACAAAGATCATTGTTAATAGGCTAAAACCCTTTCTAGATAATCTTGTCGCTCCTAATTAATGCAGTTTTGTCTCAGGGAGATTGATTGTTGGCAACATCGTCATCATCCAAGAAATTATTCATACTATGAGAAGAAAATATGGAAAGAAAGGACTTCTAACTATAAAGTTGGATCTCGAAAAAGTCTACGATCGACTCTCTTGGGACTTCATCAATGATACCCTCATCGATATTGGGCTTTGTGGATCATTAATCTCACTCATCATAAAATGTGTCTCCTCGGTTTCCATGCAAGTTAATTGAAGAGGGGAACTCAGTGATGCATTCACCCCTTCCAGAGGCATTCGTTAAGGTGACCCATTATCACCTTTTTTTTTGTACTATGCATGGAGCGTCTGGGTCACCTAATCAACCACTCTGTTTCTCAAGGCCGATGGAAGCTAATTAAACTAAGTAGAAGAGGTCAATCTTTATCTCACCTGTTTTTTGTCGATGATCTCATTTTATTTTCAGAAGCTTCTACTGATCAAGCTCAAGCCATTCAGGAGACCTTGAATTTGTTTTGCACAACTTCAAGCCAACAGATTAGTCAAGAAAAATCCTGTTGCTTTTATTCAAAAAATGTCCCTCAGTCTATGGCACGACGTTTAAGCAGAGAATTGGGTTTCAAGCAGAAAACATATTTAGGACGCTATCTTGGAGTCCCATTGTTGCACGAACGAGTCCACAAAGAACCTATCAATTTATTCTCGATAAGGTATAATAACGCCTCTCAGATTGGTCTAAAAATCTCTTATCTTTTGCAGGATGAACCACTCTGATTCAATCAGTCATCTCTGCACTCCCTGCCTATACAATGCAGACGGTTTGTCTCTCTAAACACCTCTGTGATGACTCGGAAGAAATTATGTGCAATTTCTTGTAGAGTTCTTCTCCAGGTAATAGAAAGCTACACCTCATTCACTGGGACAAAGTTTGCCAACCTAAAGAAATGGGTGGTCTATGAAACCAATGATGCTTTACTTACTAAACTAGGGTGGGCCTTGATCTCGAAGCCGAACGTGCTATGGGTGTGAATTTTGTCTGCAAAATACAATCTTAATGTCAACAACCTGCCAACTTCCCTCGAGGCTGCTGGCGGCTTTATGACTTGGAGGAGCATAAAAGCTATATGGCACAACGTGATTCGCGGCATAAAATGGGTGATCTGCGATGGCTCAAAAGCCCGTTTCTGGTTGGATCCTTGGGTAGAGGATTTTCCCCCCCTCACCTCTCAACTTCCACCCCCCCCCCCCCCCCCCACGACAGTCCTCGACCGACGCGTTCAACACTATATGGACAATTCAGGTAACTGGCTATGGAATGAATTCCAGTTTTTATTTCCTCGCTCTATTTACATGTTCATTGTAGGTATTCTACCGACCAAGCCACACTTAGGGCCTGATAAAATGATCTGGGGGAAGTCAGCTACTGGTCAGTTCACTACCGCGTCAACGCATTTGATGATAATGGAACATGGCCACCAGGACACTAGTGGATCTTGGAAGATCATATGGCGCTGGGCTGCTGCTCAACATATTCGATCTTTTCTCTGGCTCCTCACTCAAGACCGTTTATTATCTAATCAACAATGGAGGTGCAGACATATGACTATGATAGCTGAGTGTTATCACTGTCAAGCAGAAGAGTCCTTACTGCACATAATGTGAGATTGCCCTAAGCGCATAGCCTGTGGCTAACCTTTCCTCTGCATGCCATCTCTCTGAACTTTTGATTAGCTCCACACGAATCTTCAACGACATCGACTAGTCTGTGAACTCCATTGGTCTATTATCTTCAGTACTGCTTGTTGGTTCTTGTGATCCTGGAGGAACACGTCACTCTTTAACACCCAGGCCTCTTGGCTGAATTCCCCATCTTACAGTATACTAGACTACGTCCATTAGATACAAAAAGCTTTGGTCTGGCAAGGTAGAGCAATTCCTGGCTACTAACCACTGCACGAACAACTTATTGGCTAGTGTAAACCGACCCCTGGATGGATGAAACTAAACACTAACGAGGCGTGCAAAAGCTCACCCTAATCGCCCTCAACGGGAGGTCGTATTCGCGACAGTATTGATGCATCCTATCATCATAGGCATCAATGAGCTACTCAATCGTAACTGGGTAGTCCTACCCCGCCATACCTATATGAAAGGAAATAAGAGCGTCAACTAGCTCGCTAATTTTGCTATTACTTTTGACTTAGGGGTTACCACTTTTGTACACGCACTCATAGGGTGTCTTTCGATCCTCTTCGAAGATATAGCTGAGATTAGCCTCCCTAGACTAGTCACGTAATTTATACTGTACTTTTCTGATTATGCAAAAAAAATCTTTTGGAAGGAAACTAATTTACTTGTACCTAAACGAAGGAGACATAGGCAGGAGAGGTTAGAGTTACAAGATGGAGTTGCATGTGTGTCCGCTTAAGGAAACCAAGAAAAGGAAACAAACAGCAAATTCTAATTTCTTTTGAAATTGGGAAGAAGAAGCTGTCACATTTCTAATAATAATGGCAGAATTAATTAAAAATAAGACAAGTCTTATTAAAGCGCAAAATTTGAAGTAAAAATAAGATACTCATTATCACAAATTAGTTCGTTTTTTAAAGAAAAATATTGCTACAAAAATTAACAGGTTAATTAATTTTTTTTAAGAAAAAATATTACTAGGAAGCAAAGGAGAAACGGTGGACTAAAAATATGAATAAAAAGTAAATTGGCATCCTTCTTAAGCTTTTTACTGAAAATAAGAATAAAGAGGACTTGATCTCATTTTTTGATAGAATATAATTCGTTTTGAGTTAGATATGTTACTTTAATTTTAGAGAAGCTGAATCCAGCAATTAAAAAAGAAAAAGGATTTTGTAACATTGTTTGTCTTACGAGAAAGACACCCAACTAGAAAAGTCTTTAGCAAGTAGTGGATTCGTATATTAAACTCAACCAATTATTGGTGGAATTGGCTATGAAATTTCATTCCCTACCCAGCGATTACAAATTAACAGATAGAATACGTAAAAATCAAATATATGAATATGTAAAAATCAAATATCCTGTACATAGCATGTGTCCTTTGCCCAGATTTGATATTTGTTGCAGCGAAAGAACTAAAGAAGAGAGGGGAAAAAAAAAAAAAACCAATGAAGTGGGTTAAATATTTCAGTGACTTCATGACAGACCAAACTGAAAACGTGGGCACCGAGCAGAAGATGTAGGAGAGGAGCTTCCTGATATGCAGGAGACAGAATATTCCTCATTTTTTCACACATGGACAATCTTGTCGCTTGCTTCTGAAAAAGCGAGGAACTCTTGTAAATACGAGGTCAAAACTTGCGATTCTTACCCTTTCTATATTGATTAAGCCATGTTACCTTCCAAAGTTGGTCGCTTTACTTAAATCTAAAGGACCAACTTGCCAAAGACTCTTTTTCTCGTTATTTCAGATCTAAACTCGTTGTTCCATTCTCTCTGATAAATGTCCAGTTAAACCCAGCCAGTCTGCTTTGACTTTTGGTTTGTATTGATTCAAAGCAGGCATAATCTCACCTATAACTTGGGATGGGATTAGATGATATGCACCAAAGCGGGAATGGAGAGATGGGCTTTTCGCTGGGAAGCAAGAATAAGTACAGGAGAATGGATACAGAGCTCTCAGATGGTGTTGATGAGGCGTTACATCATCATCAGAAAGATAGGAGTAAAAGCACCAGAAAGTACGTTCTCGCCTGTGCAATTTTTGCCTCTCTCAACTCTGTACTTCTTGGCTATGGTAAGTGGTAGTCAATTTCTCTTTATTGTTGTTTTGTTCTTACTTTTACTTTTCATCTTCATCCATGAGATCTTTTGATTCTCCATCTGATCTCGACATTCTGCTGTAATGATGTAGTCTTTATATCATATGCTATATTCCCATTTGCTAGTAAATCACGCCATTGCTCTCTCTTTATGTGCCGTGGATTTTGCCCTTGTTAGCAGAGAAGGAAATTTCAGGTTTCATGGAATTTATTTACTCAACACATGATGTCTTTGTAAAACTTTGAATATAATCCCATCATTAGCAGTTTTTGAGTTTAGTAATACCAATTTGGTTTAGCTTCTATCCTTTTGATGCATAAGGAAATATGGAATAATTGTCGAGCCAGTGAACTCAGAATCCCTTTTAGACGAGATACAGGATAGTGGGGGATAGTTTTCGCATGGATAGAGCAAGGAGTATTCTTTTATCCATCATCATACTTCAAAATCCAACCTGGAAGGGCCTTTGCGCATTAAATCAATCAATACTAAGTCTTATTGGTACCTGTTCTCTTTATGATAAAGAAAAGCTTTGAGCAGATACACCAGTGCATAGCTTCTTCTGCCTGTTATATGGCTGGGAGTTCATGTAACTGTGCCAATTTATCGAGAGTTGTGTGAAGGGCCAAAAGAGGTGTAGCAATTTGATTTCACTGATAAGTGTAGATATGCTGATTTGATGTGAGAATATAAAGAATAGCTATAGTGGAGAAAATAGGAACGGTTAAGAAAAAGGTCAAGAGTTCTGTAAGGTTCATCTAATCTATTCATATAGGCACAACCCCTAGTCCACTGTAGATTACATATTGCCAACACATTAACTGAAGGATATTCCTTAAACAAGATCCTACAACCATTATGTTGAACTTGCTTGTTATTGATATTAATTCTTCGTGTATTTTATTTCTCTCTTGTGGTGTATCAATTGATTGATAAGGCTACTGGCTTGTTAATCTGCAGACGTAGGTGTTATGAGTGGAGCAATCATATTTATTAAAGAGGACCTTCATATAACTGAGATACAAGAAGAGGTTCTGGTTGGATGTTTGAGTATTGTTTCCCTATTCGGTAGTTTAGCTGGGGGAAGAACATCAGACTTTGTTGGAAGAAAATGGACGATGGCCTTGGCTGCTGTTGTCTTTCAAGTTGGTGCAGCTATAATGACACTTGCTCCTTCATTTGAAATACTAATGATTGGAAGACTTTTGGCTGGTATTGGAATAGGGTTTGGAGTGATGATTGCCCCTATCTATATTGCTGAGATATCACCATCTGTTGCTAGAGGCTCCCTCACTTCTTTCCCTGAAATTTTCATAAATTTAGGAATTTTACTTGGTTATGTCTCGAACTATGCATTTTCAAGTCTTTCCGTACATACAGGCTGGAGGGTAATGCTTGCTGTGGGAATTTTACCTTCGGTGTTTATTGGATTTGCTCTTTTCGTTATTCCTGAGTCCCCTAGATGGTTGGTCATGCAAAACCGAGTTGAAGAAGCAAGATCAGTGCTCTCAAAAACCAATGACAATGAGAGAGAGGTGGAGCTTAGACTAGCTGAAATACAAGAAGCTGCTGGAACTTGTAATGCAGAGAAGCGTGAAGAGAAAGCTGTATGGCGTGAAATGGTGAGCCCTTCTCCTGCACTTCGTCGGATGTTATTTACTGGTTTTGGAATCCAGTGCTTCCAGCAGATCACAGGAATAGATGCAACTGTGTATTACAGTCCTGAAATTTTTAAAGGAGCTGGGATCAAGGATAATTCAAAGCTTCTTGCTGCAACAGTTGCTGTAGGTGTCTCTAAGACTGGTTTTATATTGGTTGCTATCTTTCTCATTGACAAACTTGGCAGAAAGCCCTTGCTATATCTGAGCACGATTGGAATGACCATTTGTTTGTTCAGCTTGGCTGTCACACTCACTCTGTTTGGGCAAGGACAGTTGTCAATTGGGTTGGCAATTTTGTTTGTTTGTGCCAACGTAGCTTTCTTTTCAGTGGGGATTGGTCCTGTTTGCTGGGTCTTGACTACAGAAATTTTCCCTCTACGGCTGCGGGCTCAAGCAGCTGCACTTGGGGCAGTTGGTAACAGGGTTTGCAGTGGCTTGGTTGCCATGTCTTTCCTCTCTGTTTCGAACGCAATTTCTCTTGGCGGAACATTCCTCATCTTTTCGGCAATTTCAGCCCTTTCAGTTGTCTTTGTCTATGCACTAGTTCCTGAGACAAAGGGGAAGTCATTAGAACAGATTGAGCAGCTATTTCAAAAAGAACGCGAAGTGCCAGATGGTGAACTTGAGTTGGAAGACGGGGAGCATCTGATGCAGAAAATTTGAGAAATTTGAGATTATTTCTTGCAAGGTCAATGTGATGAAGGATCATTGCCCAGTTCTTCAATCTGACTAGTGCCAAATTCCTACTGATGGTGTTCGAATTGCATGTTACTGCACCAAGTGTTGATAGCAAAAGGAATATGGTATCGTTGTGTCTCAGTACGATCTTTTCTTACTGCATTCAGGAATTCCATATTCCGTTTTCACAGTTGTACTTTGTCTGACCTCAAATCCAATAGAAGTAAGAGCATTAAAATTAAACAAGAATACTTGTGACAAATTTTGTATATTATTTATGAGGAGGACTTTATTTATGGAGTTATTAAGTATTAGTTATAATTAATTACCAAAATATTATGCAATCAATCCCATTTTACTAATGTTATGTTGAAGTTGACTAATACCCCATTCCTCCTTGAACTTAATAAAACTGAGATCAATTGAATCAAGTTGGCAATTGAACTTTAATGAGGATGACAACTGTCTGACTCCGAGATGATACGTGGAGAACAAATGGTTCCTCGTTAAAGATGATGAAGAATAGAGTGACAACTGCTGCTTACTCGCTCATGAAATGTCATCGCCAGAAACACCATATGAATTCATAAGTAATGTCAGTAAGGGCTTTGTATTCACCTTCAGTATTAAACTGACAGATAATATCTAAAGGATGATCATAACTTGGAGCTGGTTTCATATACACTTCTTAAAAAAGGTCCCTATAGAGAAAGTTACTTTTGACATTCATTTGAACCAGTAGTCATTTCTTAACGAAAACAGTAACTATGAGGCTACGAAGCGAAGTAAGATGAACCACAAGAGTAAAGGTCTTCTTGTACTCAGTACTATTCCTAAGTGAATCCTTTAGAAACGATTCAAGTTTTAAAATATCCTACACGGCCATCTACCTTTGTCTTGATCTTATAGACTATCACCCAAATTTCTTCTTTTATAACTTACTGCCATAAGAGTTGAGCACAAGCTTCTTTATAACTCTTGGATTTATAGAGGGACGTGATAATTAAGTTAAGAAAGTTATATTTAAGAAGAGAGACTTACAACGAAAGATTATAAATAAGGAAGGAGATTAGTGGCTTTGATAAGTCATGTCAATTGGGATGGTTCATGAAAACTTGGAACCTCTTACAGAGCTAGATCCTTAGGTAGGAAAGGTCATATTTTCACTTTAATACCTGCTTTTGCAATATGGTATAACATATCCAAAATCCATCTTTAAGGCTTAAGTCATTCTTGAATGGGATTTTTAACCTGACTTAAGGTTTTTTCATACTGGGGAGAAGCATTGGGATAACATCCTTATAGCTTAAGAGATTTTAAAAGGAGGATCTCAAAGTCATGCCTTAAAGGTTGACATTTATAAAACATTCAACTTAAGTAGCTGGATGTTTATCCTAAGCATTCTAGAGGCTTAGAGATTTCTAACACAATTCGTAACATGGATCAAGCAATGGATATCCACCACCTCTTTCAGCATATTAGTCAATAGGAAACCAACAAAATACCTTAAGGGAGCAAAGGGACTTAGATTAAGTGACCCTTTATCACCCTACTTACCTTTATTTATGTGATATCACCCTACTTACTCTTATTTATGTAAAAGTTCAAACTTGAATTATACTGTTAATATAAACTAGAAAAGGAAATCTAAGTTCTATTGTAAGTGTGAGAATCTAAGGCTTTTTAACCTATCATTTTTAGATGGTTTGTTTTTGCCTTAAAGTATGAATAGAAAATCTATTGCTACCATAACCAGGTACCTTGATTCCTTCAAAATTTTCTCATGTCGCTTAGTTAATAATGCTGAAATATTCTTCTTCATATATTATGATGACTCAATGTTATGTAAGCAAATAGATTCCTTCATATGGTTCAAGCAAGGATAAATGCCTTTTAAGTGTCAAGATATTCCAATCAGCACAAAGAGATTGAGATTCACTGACTGTCAAGATCTTCTAAGTCAATTGCATAAGAAAGGAAATTACAAAACTCCATGTTGAGAAACTTTCACTGATATAAGATGTCCTCAATAACATACATGCTTAAAACATCTCACGCCTCCACCTACCAATAAAGTCGATCAAGAAAATGAGAGATTAATGAGAAACTTACCTTAAACATGTAACACCGCCTTTAGGGAACCCACAACCACCCACATATGCATGACAACCAAATTCTTGTACAAACAGTCATGGCATACATTTCTATCCATTTATAGGGACTGTCATCACACATTTGTCTATTCAATGTTGTACAAATACATATTGCAAAATTTCATATCACTTTTATCATTTAAGATTATTATTACATCTTTTCATTTACATGATAATCAAAAAGAAATATTACATATAACTTAAATTCTTAGTTACAAACTCTTACATGTACAATCATCTTTAACCAAAAGTTACAATCCAAAAGTACATTTACTAACAACAGTTGGCCTTGGTTCCTATTTGGTTCCTGTAGATGATCCCTGTACTTCACTCTTATTACTTAGACCTACACAAATTGAGACCCGTATTAAGCTTGAAAACTTAATGGGGAAACACTTAGTTTGGATGACCACTCATAGCAGTCATCCGCTAAGTACATACATTTATAAATATCACAAAATGTATAAATGACATAATTAATCAAGGCACGTAATGCAAATATGCTTTAATGTACTACTCATATATTGTAAATTCACATTTACAAGTCAAACATTGATAGTCAACGCTCATTATTACAAATTATCAATAAAAAGTTCATCATTTTAAATCATTAATACAATCAGTATAAATGCTCATCAATACTAATTATTCATATCGTCATGCTGTATTTCGTTTTTATAACTTTTTTTAGGCCTATGCATTCCCCTAGGCGCGGATAATGGGAACTACAAATATTCGAAGATCTCAAATTATAGATACCCATAAGTATTGAACTATAGATACCTGAAGGCTTCAAATTGTATAGAGACTATACTCTCGAAATGAAGACATCATTAGTGTCAAACAATAGCAACTACACTATAACCCTATAGACATGCCTGTCTATCCACCACAAGACAATAAAGTAGGAATTGTAACATTTTCCTTTAACCATTTGTCAGGTAATTGTGCCGATAACTGAAATTTATAATTTCATAATTCATATAATGACAAATCATATGACTTTCATTTGAAATCATAAAGTTTGTATTTGAGTTTCATACATGCAAATCATAACTTAAAACGATTAGAAGGGTATCAAAATTACCCTTGTATAATCATACTATACATATATAAGCAATAAATATGTATATAAATCATCTATATAAGTGTAAAATTCCTTTAGCATACATTATGATTAATCTTAAATTTCAATGTTTAATCACCCAATTCACATATGATAAGTCATATTTTATTTATTTTAAAGTGCTTGCAAAGTTTCATAAACATTTTAAAGGTCTAGATATAATTTGGTAAAAATTAGAAATGAAAACAAAATCAAAATAGTGCAATTTCCTTCCCGTTGTGTACCTTACCTAGAATTCATACCTCCACTTGTTCCATAATTGTCACATATCAAACATTCAAATTAGCTTTTTATGTCTTATAGAAATTTGTTTCCTTATGTCTTTAGTTTTCATAGCATTAAAAATCAGGCCATTTGGACTTCTAAACCATAAAACATGCACCAAACATAACAAGTTGCTCCAAAAGAGGGGCAATATCAGGTTACCAATTTCAATATGAAATTCCAATGTCATTAAGCCATAATTAGGTTATTTTCTCTTCTATAGGTTTTATTGCTATGTATTAAGTTTCATCTCCAATTAAAATCACGCAATTTAGAGGTCTGTATGGTGAGTTATGTCTCAAACAATGGGACTGATTCGAATAAACCTAAGACAGAATTCCACTACATGGTCCTCTCTTGTCATATTCAACCAATTCTATACAAATTAACACCAAGACACCATTCCATGTACTAATGAATCTTTGTATCCATTAAAACATAAACATATAGAAATTAAACTAAGTGTAGTCCTAAACCTTGAAATCGGGAAACTATATTTTCTAGTACTTTCCCTTTTCTTCTTCTTTAGCTTTGCTTGATTCACCAACTAGAAACACCACAAATACATACCTCAATCCCAATTCCATCCTTATAATTCTATCTCTTCATGAGAAAAGCAAGAAATGATAAATATGAAGAGAAAAACTTGTAACTTTACCTTGATTTCCACCTTGGATTAGCTTGATTCCTTACATGGAAAATGGTGTGATGAAGAAGAAGAAATGGAGAGAAATGAGAAGAGGAAAATTTGGCATTCAAAAACCTAAATGCACGTCCTTCTCTCCTCTCCTACATGCCCATTTCATGACACACATACTTGAATCCTATTTGGACACACATGCTTTAATCTTATTGATCACACATCTTTTAATCCTATTGGTTACACATGCTTTAATCCAATTGGTCCATGTGTTGACTTTAGGAAAATTGCACATTTAGTCCTTCTTCTTCCTTTAATTCCCACATTGGCATATAATCTCATCAATTAATTTCATTCTCATTCATATTTCATGTCTAAGTATGTATGTCCATGCCAAAATGAGCAAATTACCAATTTACCCATGTCTTTTACATTAAGTACCATTATGTCTCTTACTATGCTTAGATGCACTTAATTCTCTATGTTCACTTCTTAATACACCCTAGACATGCTATAATATTTCTAGGGTATATGTTAGGGCTTTACATTTCTCTCCCCTTTAAAAAATTTCATCCTAGAAATTTATAGTTGTATTGAATAGCTGCAGGTACTGTGTTCTCATCATTGATTCGCGTTCCCAAGTTGCCTCTTCAAACCATGATGCTACTAAAGCAATTTTGTAAGAGGAATTCACTTATTCCTTAAATGTCTCACTTCCTTGGCTAGGATTTCCTTAAGGTCTTAATCATATAAGAAGTCTAATTGGATGTTTATCTCTTATACCGTTAATGCATGTTGATCGGTATCTCTATAGTATTAAGACATAGAATACATCACACAACTTGGATAGCTCCATAGGAGGAGCCAACCTATAAGCCACTGGTCTCATCCTTTCAAGGATTTCATACGAACCTATAAATCTCGAACTAAGCTTTGCCTTTTTCTTGAATCTTAACACCTTTCTCCAGGGTGAAACTTTCAAGAAAACTTTATCACCTACCGCATATTCAATATCTTTCCTCTTCAAATCAACATACGATTTTTTTTCTATCACTTGTAGCCTTCAATCTTTGCTAAATAGCCCTCACTTTCTTTTATGTGTCTTTGACTATGTCAGGCCCAATCATCTTGTTCTTTGTCAATTCTGTCCAATAAACTGAGGTTCTACTTTTTTTTCCATATAATGCTTCATATGGTACCATACCTATACTAGAATGATAACTATTGTTGTAGTCGAATTCTATTAAAAGAATGCACCTAACCCAACTGCCTAAAAATACCATAACACATGCTCTAAGCATGTCTTCTAGCCCCTATATAACTTTATCAAATTGCCTATCTGTTTATGGGTGAAAGGTTATGCTCAAGCTCAGGTAAGTATCTAAAGCTACTTGCAAACTTTTCCAAATCTTGAAGTAAATCATGGGTCTTAGTTAGAAACAATTGACAATGGCACTCCATATAGCCGAACAATCTCATTCACATGTAACTCATCTAGCTGATCCATAGGATAGTCAGGTTAAACCAGTATAAAGTGGGCTGATTTGGTAAGCCTGTTCACTATAACCCATATTACATCATGCTTTTTGTGTGTGAGGGGCAGGCCTATAACAAAACCATGGCGATATTATCTCATTTTCATTGTGGGATTGAGATGGGATTTAATATACTAGACAGGACTTGATGTTTAGATTTCAACGTTGACAAGTTGAGCACTTGGACACATAGTCCACTACATCACGCTTCATTCTAGGCCACTAGTAATGTTGTTTTAAGTATTGGTACATCTTGTTACCCTTAGGATGCATAGTGAACATAGTATTACGGGCTTCGTGTAATAACTTCTTCTTTAAGTACTTTACTGTCGGTACACATAGTATACTATTGAATTATAAACTTCCGTCATCTTTCACTACAAAACTAGTATGCTTGCCTTCTTGTACTACTTGTACAATTTGTTGCGACTAGGCATCATCTTTCTGTGCATATACTATCGTCTCAAGTCAGGACTCGCTTTTAATTAGGCTATCAAAAATTCATCTAGTACAAATCTCCATATGTTATGCTATAATGACAGATTTGAAATAGACTTTCTACTCAAAGCATCTGCGATCATATTACCTTTTCCTTGGTGGTATTCAATTATGCAATCATAGTATTTAAAAAATTCTAGCCAACATTATTGCCTCAAATTGAGCTCCTTCTGTATGAGCAAGTACTTAAGACTCTTGTGATCCATGTATAACCTACATCTTTCCCCATATAAGTAATGCCACTATATTTTCAAAGCAAACACTACTGTTGCCAAATCTAAATCATGTTTAGGGTAGTTTTGTTCATATGGCATTAACTCTCTAAGGGCATAATTCCACTTTACTATCTTGCATCAATACATAACTCAGACCATTCTTAGATGCATCACTGTATATGGCATACTCTTTGCCTAGAGTTGGTTATGTTAACAATAGAGTTTTAGTGAGCATCTTCTTTAACTTCTTAAAACTAGCTTGGCATTTATCATTCCATTCAAAATTTGTGCCTTTCTAGAGTATCTTTATGATCAGAGAAGCAATTATTGAGAATCTTTTGACAAGGTGCCGATAATAACCAGCTAAGCTAAGAAAAATTTTCACTTTTGTTACATTCCAAGGAAACTTCCAATTGAAAATTGCCTCAATTTTACTTATATCAACCTTGATGCCTTCTAAAGAAATAATATGTCTGAGGAAAGAAACTTCCTTTAGCCAAAAATCACATTTGCTCAATTTGGAAAATAACTGTTTCTTTCTCAAAGTCTGTAGTACAATTCTCAAATGTTGGGCATGTTCCTCTTCATTCCTCAAATAGATCAATATATCATCTATAAACATCACAAAAATTAGTCTAAGTAAGGACAAAACACCCTATTCATCAAATCCATAAAAGTAGTCGATGCATTAGTTAGCCCAAAAGGCACCACTAAGAACTCATAGTGGCCATATCGAGTCCCGAATGTAGTCTTTTGAGCATTTACATCTTTTACCCAAAGTTAGTAATAACCTAACTGCAAATCAATCTTGAAGAACACTCATGCATCTTTCAACTGATCAAATAATCTTCTATTATGAGCAATAGATATTTATTCCTTATAGTCAACTTGTTCAACTGTCTATAGTCCATACACATTTGTAAGGTGCCATCCTACTTCTTGATAAAAAAGGACTAACGCTCTCCATGTTAACACAATGGGCCAAACAAAACCCTTGTCCAAAAGCTCCTATAACTAAATTTTCAACTCTTTTAACTCTATAGGATCTATTCTATAAGGTTCCTTTGAAATAGGAGTAGTACTAGATATAATTTCAATACACAATTCTACCTCCCTCTTTAGTGGCAAACTTGGTATCTCTTTTGGAAACATGTCAGGAAACTCATTAACTACC
>JANTPM010000009.1:12351197-12362417 GCA_025434745.1 Erythroxylum divaricatum
CTGGTTCACCCCAAACGGTGGGCTACGTTCAGTCCTCAGAGTTTCTTCTGAGATTTCACTATCTCTTCAATTGTTACAAGTATTCTTTACACGAGCCTCTTCAGGTCTCTACAATCAGTATTCTTTCACACTTAGCCTCTGCAAGCTATCTGTACAGCTTTTCTCTTAGAGAAATATTTGAACACTCGTCACAGTAAAATAGCACTTGATCACTTTGTGATTTTTCTCGCTATTTTGTATGTGCGTGTAAGTATCTGAATCAGTAACTTTTCGTCACTTTTTTTGTAACTCTTTTGTGTAAATTTGCAATCTTCGACTTCGACTTGTATTTATAGCCTTCGTCTTTAACTGCTTCTTGATTCTTGAATCTTGAGTCTTGAATCTTGAAAGAAGCAGTTAATTAGTTGAGTTCTGTAACTAACTCGAACTGACTCTTGCATTTGCTTCTTTATACTGTGTTTGCGTCTGCGTCTGCGTCTGCGTCTGCTTTTGCATCTTCCCGCATATTTCAATGTCTGTGACGTCTTCGTCTGTGTTGACTTTAACTGTTTCGACTTCGTCTGTGTCTGAGTTCGTCTGTGTCTGAGTTCTTCTGTGTCTTTGTCTGTGTTCGTCTGTATCTGAGTTCGTCTGAACTTCGTCTATTTCTAAGTTCGTCTCTGTTTTGTTTTTCTTTTTATTTGATCTCTTTTGTTATACATCAAAATCATATTTAAGTAAAGTCATTTTGACTTAACAGAATGGAGAGAAAATGAGAAAGGAAAATTTGGCATTCAAAACCCTAAATGCACAACCTTATCTCCTCTCTTTCATGTCCATTTCATGAAACATGTGCTTCAATCCTATTGTTCACACACGTTTTTAATCCTATTGTTCACACATGCTTCAATCATATTGGGCACACATGCTTTAATCCAATTGGTCTATATGTTGACTTTAAAAAAATTGCACATTTGGTCCTTCTTCTTCCTTTAATCCCCACATTGGCATATAATCTTATCAACTAATCTCATTCCCATCCATATTTCATGTCCAAGTATTTAAGTCCATGCTGAAATGAACAAATTACTAATTTATCCATATCTTTTACATTAAGTACCATTATGTCCCTTACTATGCTTAGATGCACTTAATTATTTATGTTTACTTTTTAATACACCCTAGACATTCTATAATACTTATAGGGTATATGTTGAGGCATTACATGACTGATAATAGTGACAAAGCCATAAGTGTCAAAATTAAATGTTTCTATATGTATACAAAAAAGAAAGGAGGGTTGGGGTCAAATGAATTAGAACTAATAAAATCAAGTGATTGTGGAATTTTTTAACAGATAAAGAATCTCTTTGGATCAAGTGGATGAATTTATACTTCCTTAAGGTTCAATGTATTTGGAAGATTAAGCTTGGTACAACACTTAATGGAAAATCAAACACATGTTGGCGTTTAGGGATTTTACAAGTAGTTGCATTAAATTCAGAGTTGGCAATAAAAAAACTTACCTAGTTTTGGTATGATAATAGCAAGATGTGGGCCTTTCTCATAAAGCTCTCAACTTTCAGGAACTTAAACCGTCCCTGATAATGCAGGAGATGATATCATCTCTCGTAATAATAAATGGATTTGGCTTAAGTACTTCTTAAGGAGAGGATATCATATGGAATGTGCTTGAATATGATCCAAATTTAGGAACTCAAGACTCACTTCATTGGATTAAGCATAGTCTAAGAAGAAGTTCACCAACCATACTTATTTAAAGATTCAGTGCCTTACTTGACATTTCTATACACAAAATTAGTGTAACAAAAAACCAACCATCTCAAAGCTCATATGGAGGCTATGGACTAAGGATAGGCTCAATTACGCATCAAACAACAATCTCTTGTATGTTCATTTTGTGAACAAGAAAATGAATTATTGGACCATATTTTCTTCAACTGCATTTATTCCTCTCCAATTTGGTAGAAGATATTCTCTTTATGCAACTTCCAGTGCATTGCTAACCAATTGAATGAAATAGTGAATAGGTTTACAAGATTCAGGGAATAAGACTGAGAAAGAAGATTGTTCAGTGTTTGTTTTGGCATTTAGATGCTAGCTCATTATACTCAGATCTAAAGGAAAAGGAATGCTAAAGTCTTTAGGGACATTCAGTACAAAAACCGCTCCTTTGCTTCAATGTCTTGAATTGGATTCAGGTATCTATTACAACTAAAAACATGGTGGAGGGTTTGAGCCTTGATGTAGCTTAAAGCTGGAATCTTATTTGACATGGTCCAATTCAACCTAGGCATCAAATTATTCTAGGATGTTAGTTGAGCTTAAGCTCTATTTTTGTGGTTTTCATGAAATAGTTCACTGCCTTGTATTAGCTTCAATGTACTGCTTTTTGTGCAGGTGTTGCAGCCCTTTTTGAGGACTAATTTTATTATGTATCCTTCAAAAAAGGAAAAATAAAAAATTTTTAAGAAACTTTTGGTAGTTTCTTCAAATGCATACAATGTAATGGACTATAGTTAAGCAAATTCATTTAACATTTTGACCATAATAAAACAAGCCTCAGAATATCAGGCTTTACAGGAAGTTTAGTATATTCTGCAACATTGTTTTGACAACGTTTTACACTATATAAGAGCAGTGTAAAGAAGGAAAAAAAAAAACGCTAACAAGCTATTGATACAGTAGGTTGTATGCAGGTAAATCTTTTATACGATGCACATCTTCTAAAGCAAGTTCCCTCTCCAATTGTGTCCTCGTTACCTGTAAAACTTCCTGTTGGAGCAAGAAGGACCCAGTCAAGGCCCGCATACAAAGTCAAGTGCACTCACTTTGACGTGTCAATGCAACAATAGAAAACAAATCTATGCTTTCATGTCTGCAAAGAAATTTTAATTTCTACATAAGTTGAAGTTTGGACTTGTGGATATCGAATTCAACTACATGGGTAAACATGGTACATAACGAAGTGCAAAACTATGGACAGTTCATTTCGGGCTTGGCTTGTAATATCAACAAATTGTGTGAGATAGAGAATGAGGGAGACAGAGAGAGTACATTAAACTCCATATATGAGGCACGCATAGCAAGCCACTGAGCATCCATCAACTCGAAAGCTGTACAGAATAGTACATCAAACGCAGTTTCGTCTTCTGCAATTTATGAAAGTACAGTTACAAACTTACAAGTTGATATATCTGATAATTTAGCAGAACTGGGTCAGAGCTACAATCTTATTACCTCCAAGTAATTTCACAAAATTAATTCCCGAAAGGCATTTTGGTTTCTCTGCATCAGCAAAAAGGAGAGGGATTACAGATGAAATCTACCCTTGGAGGAAAATGTGATATTTAAAGTTGATGGAAATATAGACACAAATAGCAGGAAGTAACGAATTACTAAGAGTTAACAACGAGTTGGATGCTAGAAAGTGTCTTCGAGACTGGTGATACACGTAAATTTTTCTTGTGATAGCAGGTAAATATTCCATTGAAATATTGACCCTAAAATAAATGTTATTTGTTTTCCTAATGATTGGATTTTAAGCTGAACTTGGCGAAATGGAAACTTGTATGGATGAAAAGTCTCCAAACCTGAGAGTAAATCCAACATCCGAATCAACATAAATGACACATTAATGCCGGCAACAGCAAATGGGTACTCCCAAGTTGCTCGATTCCCACCCTGCTTGAACAATAACCTACGAAAAGATGCCTTCATTTTGTATTTTGTACAATCAGTAATTTTCATAATTCATTCTTGGGGAAAATACACACACGACGGAAACCAAAAACACAAGTTTTCAGCAGACCATATTGTTACTATCAGTTGTTGAGAAAATTTTAGGAGTTGAGAAGACATACCGGATAAGTCCTAGCGAAAAACAGCAAGTTTTCAAGAGAGATGAAACCACAGCCCCTGTGAACCCAAATTGGCTCATGGTGACAGAAACCAATGTGAAGAAGAAATGAAGCACAGCCAATTCATTATTTCAAAGTGATTCCTTGCCATTTTTCTTTCTGGATTTTGACTTTACGACTCATCTACTATATATATGATCTAGATACATGCTGCTACGGATTATTTTTCTATCGTTTCTGAGATTCTGAGGGATCTCTAATAAGTAGAAGTACCAAGTATAAACACCTTTTTTCAAGTGAATTATGCGTGTTAGTTAGACCAGAAAAGTTCCCTCCAACAACGGACAGAATGTAAATACTTTTACCTAAAGTCAGTTGATGGGTTAGGACCTTGCCACCCCATATCTTTCCATTGCTCAGAGATCATGCCTTTGAGAGCAACATCTGGGAAGGCTGCATTCCACAATGATATTAGGGCTTCCTGCCAAAAAGTTGGAGCCACTAGTCTCAACAATTTAATTGTCTTGAAAAGAGAAAGATGCAAATTGAAAATCTTCTACATAGTCCACTAATCATCTTTAAGAGTAGATGTTATTCAGAAGCGATGTATCTCTTGATCAGTGCTATACTATGAGGCCAAGAGCCTTCAAAAACTCCAAACTGAAAAGTTACCAGTAAAGACACAGAAAACAATATCGCTGCAGTAATGAAAATACTTGATGATCAGGACGAGTTTCGTCAAATGGCGTTTGCAATCGTTCTTGAAGTTTTTTAAGTCTTTGTTCCTGGTAAAAAATTGCAGAACAGAATGCCAGCTTAGTGAAACTTAGAAAGGTGAACTGTGAGATTAATTGAGCTCCTTATCGCACCACCTTGGCGGAAACAATAATAACCTGATGAGGCGTCAAAATATAGTCCCGTCTGGTACTCAGTCGATTAAAGAGCCCTTCTATCCATGCTCGTGGTCCAACCATAGCATTAGCTACAATGACCACAAACTGACAGTAAAGTCAGAGAACATACTTCAATGAAACGATTGAATTAGGCTCATGAATCGTAAAGTTTGTCAATATCTAAGCAAAACAGAAAGCACTGAGAAATAACTTGGGAATGATTCTTACCAAAGCATTGAGTTAGCTGTGAAACATGTGTGGCATTATGTGGCCATTCCAACTCTTCCTTACTCTTCTTTCTTCTCCAGTAAATTTCATCCTCATCAACCTGCATAAGTCGCCGATAATTGGCATGTGTCTATGGGAGCCAAACAGAATCTTATCTCAATCTGTAACTAAGGAGCGCTTAGCAAAATAAGAAGAAAATAACAGAACTTACGTATTGTTATTGTGTCAGCATGTTCAAATAAGCTATGCCATTTCTGCATACTAACGAAAAGGGTACATACAACTTAAATTTCTTAAGTTGAGTAGTTAGTGGGTTATCTGGACGCTATCATACAGATTTTGCAAATCAATGGGGATCACACGACCCCGGATAAGAGTCTCGAGAGTTAATAGACAGCAACAGAGACAGCTTTATACTTGTACAGAAATCCTTCAAGATTTAATTCACTTGCAGGAGAAAAAGAGAACGAATTCTAAATCATTAAGAGGCTTCGGAGAGCTGTTAGCCCTAGTGGCAGGAAGCAAACATGCAAAAGAACTAATAAAGAATTAGCAACGTAGTAACGAAGCAAAATTTTCCAGAATTAAAACACTACCAGGCGTTAACAAAAATCAATTGGATGTTAATGGTGAACAATTGCTTGCTTCAACAAATTACAAGGTAGCAATAGTTTCTGGTGCATGTAGCTAACAAACTCCTAAGTGATCAATGTTGGCCTATAAAAAACTATATTTCAAGGTTAGAATCTTACCTTGCGAAGTGAAGAACAGGAAGGAAAGCATCGCCTACTCTTTCTCAATCTCATTAGGTGATCGAAAACTAAAGATTTGTGTTTTACATTGCTTTTAACCGAAAGCAAAATGGAAAAGAACAAAAAGGTTGATAAAAGCGGGTAACATATAATTGCCACAGCCATGCTTTGGCTGAGTAATTCAACTCCTCATGATTAATCTTTACACATCGAGGGTCAAGAGTTGCAATGATGATGCAAACATATGTATAAAGAGCGCAATTAAAGGGATTTTTATGCATCAGCTTTCTCTGGCAAAAAGCAAAGATTGGAAATATGTAAACAGTGGACGCATGTGTCAATGCAATGCAACAATAATAGCAGACGAGACAAATTTGATATCCCATAAACACAAAAGTTATCAGAAAGAATATAATGAAAATGAAAAACACAAGGGAAGCACTCTACCTCTCATGGCATCTGATTCAATAGCAAGAAGGTGGTAGTGACGTCCAGTTGGGATAAAGTTGTTTTGGCAAGTTTACCAGGAAAAGATTTAATGGAAGAATGATGTACAAGACAAGTAGAAGGGCTGCATGCCTTTTTTCTTTCAAAACAGTTTGGAATCAAATTAACGAAAGAAAAAAGAAAAAGCTCTGGGGGGGATTGTTAGAGTGATTAGGGGATGTTTTCGTCTCTTTCTTGTCTCTCTATCATCGCGTTTCAGACCAGCCAATTCCTACAATGTTGGCTTTCTTTTAGGCAATCTTCACTATGCAAAATTTTGTCATTTATATAGAGCAAATGATACCTTAGAGCCCCTTTCCATAAGAGGAATACGGGAGTGTCAATAAAATGAAACCTCCGAACGTATGATATTGATTTAAGTGAAAATTCTTACTATAATGTTTGAAAAGAATTATAAACTACTCATCCAAAAGATTCTAATATTTATTTCTGTGGGTTAAAATTGTGAGATTATAATATATTAACATTATTTTAATCATATTTTTTAGACATTGTCTTTGGAGGACAAATTAACATAAATTCTTGTTTAAACTTTGCAATATTTAATAGATAATAGTCTTCTTTTGTATAGTTGAACATTCAAAAGCAATTAAACACATTCAATTATAAAAAAAAAAAATGCCTTTCATACAAATTCAATAGACACCGAGGCCCGAGCATAAAATCTACCAAATCTCTCAGTTGATTTGCTAGTGTTCATTCTTATTCCGTGTTATTAAACATCTTGTTGGAGGAAAATTAAGTTTCCTTCACTCCAAACAAATAAGCAAACGATCCCCTGCAGCTTTTAGCAATAAATATACACAAATGATTTGCTGGTATTAAGTGAAAAAGGAATCCTGATACACGAATAGTTGATCAACTTCTTCAAAAACAAATCGTATATGTATATGATTTTTGGTTGATACAAATAACAACTAGATGGTTTTGAATAAATATCATATACATGTGCAGTGCTTTTAGATAATATATGAAGAATTTAATAATTATGACGCTACTAATTAATTTTTATTAATTATAACTAATTAATATATATTACCAAGGTTTCAAAAATCCGACTAAACCGTTCCGTTCGACCAGAAAAAGATTGAACCAATTAGTGGTCCGGTTCGGTTTCATTAAATAATTTCTATGTATAAAAACCGATCGGTTCAAATTTTTTCGATCGGACGGTCCGGTCCGTTCTGGTTTTAAAACCTTGCTTTTAACTCGTAAATCTAGCCAAATGAAAGCTCAGTCCCTCTAATGCAACCATCAGAGTAAACCTCAACTTCCCATGCATGATCATCGACAAGACTAAACCCAAGAACATAACCATAAGGCTTTAACAATGAGTTATTACAAACAACCTTGATACCATACAAACCATACACTTTACAATGGTTTCTAGGCTCCGACCAAAACATGTTCCAACTCTCTGTTTGTTATGACCACGTGTAATGTTTAATTGGCCAAAATCTCATCAATGGAGGCCTTAGTGCACTATCCATTGTCATCTCAATATACCAAAAGGGTGTCATTCCCTGCAAGGGTCAATAAAGTGGAAGTCGTAGGTCACTACAACAATATAAACTTTTTGCTATGTTTTTTTGTTACCATTTTGAAAATCGTTGCTAAATGTGTTTTCAAAATTAGCATAAAAAGTTCAAATTTTAAGGTTGATTTTATAAATTATGACAAAAAAATTAACCTTTTATGTTTTAACAAAGATTTTTAAAAATTATAGTCTAAGTTAACTTTTACCTACGATTTTCAAAAATTGCCCCAAACTGTTTAATTTGTCACAATGAATAAATTAAAAATATCTACTGATGGTCAATTCATATCTTATTTTGATCATATTTAAGTTAAAATTATACTATATTACAAGTTTACAATTGAGAATAATTTTAAACATTACTAATTTGTAATTTATTTTAATGCAGTAGAAGAAATTGATACAAATACTTTTGATGAAAAGCGTAGTTTATGAATCTTTAAATAGTATTGGAAAATTTGGAGCTTTTGACGATGATAAGACACAACCTCCTTTAGAAGTACAATTTTAATTTTAATTGTTATTTTAATATTATATTAGACTAATATTTATTTATTATTAATTCATTATATAATAATAGACATTATTGTATTTTTTTCTCAATAAAATATTTTATTTTTACTTATTCTTATAAGTTTTATTCCTTATTTATCACTACAAGAAAAATGTGGATTAGCGACGAAAAAGAAATCGTTGAAAATTAGTGACGGAAAACATATTTCCGTTGCTAAAATTGATTAATTTAGCGATGTTATTAATACCCATTGCTAAATATGGAGGAAAATTGTCGCAGCAAAATTTGCGATAGACGTTAGTGACGGAAAAATATGACCGTCGATAACACTACATGTTGGACCCCGATTTCGAAGCTCAACATTCGGAGTCATAAAGCGTGAGCATATTATCCTATAGGGTTACTTCAAGGAACCAACCCTCTTTAGTCACCATCCCATATGAGTCGAGAGCTCACACCAGGACAAACATCAAAACAACCCCCTTCTCCTATCTCGAGACAGATTTTCAAATCTGACTTGTTTAGAACATTTGTGGCTCTATATCTCTGATTTATTTAGAGACAAGAGTCATCTCATTTGGAGATCCCATAACAAAGTTATGGCTGAAAGAATTAAACAGGGTTTTGACCTAAATCTTGTTACACCTGTCTTAGGGAAATTAACGCAAATGTCATTTCGGATATAAGATTAATACCATCTTAGGACGTTTTGAAAGAAGATATCGAGATCTACAATTTCCATGAAGACCTCGAAGGTGGATTCTACTGTCTGAAGGATCAAAAGTGGAGTAGACGATAGCATCAGATGAATAGTATACAGAAGGAGAAGTTTAAGTCTCATAGGCAGAAAAACGACGAAGCAGAAAGACAGACAAAGTGGAAAGATAGATGAAGCGGAAAGATAGATGAAGCAGATAGGTAGATGAAGCGGAAAGAAAGACGAAGTAGAGTCAACTTAAGATGATGCAACTCTTAAGAAGAAGCGTCTTTACAGATGATACAACTCTATAAACGATATGATGTCATCATTGACGATATGTCATCGTCACAGACGATACGTCTTTACAGACGATGCATCTTTACAGATGATACATCCTTACAGACGTAATGTTGTCATCATAGACGATATGACGTCATCACAGATGATACGTCTTTACAGACGATACATCTTTACAGACAATGCATCTTTACAGACGATACATCCTTACAGACGTAATGACGTCATCATAGACGATGTGATGTTATCACAGATGATACATCTTTATAGACAATACATCTTTACAGATGTTGCATCTTTATAGATGATACATTCTTACAGACGTAATGACATGATCACAGATGATGTGACGTCATTCCAGACGATATGTCTTTACAGATGATACATCTTTATAGACGATACATCCCTACAGATGTAATGATGTCATCACAGACGATGTGACATCATCACAGATGATACGTCTTTATAGATGATACATCTTTATACTCCTAAGTATCTCCCTTCTAAAGACCACAACTTTCAACCCAGATGTCCAAAAATTTCATACTATATATCATTGGAAAGCTAAAGGAAAGACCTACAACTTCCTAGAACGCACATTTGCCTAAATCAGCCTGGATTAATCCAGACTTTCCCCTGAAGTTTGAACACAAAATTTTTCCTTATGAAAACTTAAAAATGCATTGTACAAAATTAAAAGAGAGTCATGATAAAAAATGCAATTATATCCCATTTGCATCAAAAGATAAGTCTTACAAAGCCTTAGCGGGCATTTCAAGCCGCAAATACATTAATATCTTAAAATTACAAAATACAGAAGATACATAATCCATGATTTGCTCAAAATGTAACTAAAGCCTTGCTTTACAAAATTTGCTTCAAATACAAAGTAAACAAAAATTGGAGTGAAGCCTTGACCCTTGACTATTCAATATCTTGCTCATCCCCTGGATATGGGAGGAGAATGGAGGGTGAGCTTAATGTCCATGGGTAACAATTTTATAACAAGAATAAGTAAAACTTTTGAGAACATTTTAGTTGTCATAGAAAATTTTCAATGAGTTCGTAAAACACATGTTTCTTATACTTTCAGCCAAAATCCACAAGTTACAAAACATGAATGCATCAAACTTGTTAACGTAAGATAAGCACATCAGCACATTATAATGGTTTGGGTAGATCCATAAACATGACGCACTACACAGTTCCACATAGGGGTCCTATGTAGTTGTAACCTTGAGGTAGTCCATGAAGGAGCTCCGTGTCACTAACGGACAGGCGGGAGAAACCTTTAACTTGGTCAACATGCACTTGACATTCTTGAGGGACTACCTCAAACCCATATAACACATATTTCATAACTTGTAAACTTGTTGTCCAAAATGACACTTTTTGAAAACTTGCTTTTCATATACTTGATATATTTTGAAAACCATTCTTGAAAATATGATTTCATAAACATGCATCTTTTCAAAGAGAAATCCCTTTTCAAAGTTTTTTTTTTCATCAATCATCAACACAATTCATATACAACCATGTAGCACATTCTTACGACATAAACAAAAAAATAAATGCACATGAATAAAGTAGTTGAAAATCTTTTATTGCCATTTCTTGAAAGAAACTTTAAAGGCTTATTACTTAATTATAAAAGTGAAACCCACTTTGAATTTCCTTGCTTATAACTTGCTCAAATGTGCCTCTTCTCTTGCTCCTCTTGCCTCCCTTGATTTTCTTCAACATTGATACAAATCCCAAATCAATAGGAATTCCAAAAGAGAACCCAAAAAAACATATGCATAAAATGGGTCCTAGAATACTTAAACCCATGCATTTTCTAAGCTCTTTGTACCAAATGTTAGTAGTGTGCCCTAGGCCAATGAACATTTGTGATTCATGTATTAACATTATGATTTGTTAATAATATATTAT
>JANTPM010000009.1:12499401-12516733 GCA_025434745.1 Erythroxylum divaricatum
AATCGGGCAGCCGGGCGAAGGCTTCTTGGTCGACGTGCACGTGACGATTCTTAGGACAATACCTTACCCACATAACATATAAATCATGCATCATCATAAAATTGGACTGTTCTTGTCCAATTCATTGTTTCTTGAAAAATCATCTTTTCATCAATCATTCATGCTTTTCATCATAATTCATATCGTATGTTTCATGCATAATTCATCTTGTACATTTCATACATCATTTAATCCATTTCATTCAATACTAATTCAATCATCATCAACTCATTAATATCAAGCATTTAATACTATCATTTATGACTCATAACCATCACATTTCCACATTCAATCATACACATTTAATACAACAACCAATTTAATTGCAATATCATTAATGTCATGCATTTATTTTTCATTTGTAGCTTAAATACATAAAGATAAATATGGTACCCACCTTATAAACTTGCTAGGTTCTTGAATTCCTTGTTAAACTTCTTGTTCCTCTTCTCTTCCTCTTCTCTCTTCATTAAAAACCAACAACATTCCCAAATCAACATAGGATTTAGAAATTGAAAAACTTAAAAGCCTAAATCTTGAAATTGATAAGAGGATCACTAAACCCATCTTATCCCTCATCTTTCCAACCAAAAACCCAAACAAAACTCAACTCTTAAACACAAGACTTACCTTAAATCCTTAACCAACTAAGTGGTTTCTTGGCTCAAAGTGAAGCTTGGCTCCTCCTCTTCACTTTTTCCTCTTGAAATATCTTCAAACTCTCACTCTTTCTCAAGGAAAATCAAAACCCTAACATTTTCTCTTCTTTTCTCCTCTCCTTCTCCTTTCCACGACAACTCTCCCTCTCTTCTCTCTATTTTCGTTTCTTTCCTCCTCCTTCTACTCCTTTCATTTTCTTTTTATACTCCCTTATTCACTCACTTAAGCCCAAGCCCATATCCTTCTTCTTTCTCATTTCCTCCTACTACTCTTAAGCCCATTAAGTTTCTTTAAGCCCACTTCTTTCTTCTTCATTTAAAACCCATTTATACTCTTTTCCTACTCATCTTAATTTAGGCCCAATTCATTTAATTCTAACCTAACAAATCAACTAACATTAATTCTTCATTCAATTCTTCATCTATCATCTTTAATACTATCTCAAGTTAATTAATGATTCCTTAATTAATGCTAATCTAACTTAATCAATTTAATTTAATCATGCTTAATCTTAAAAAATTTTTTTGGGGCTAACAGTTTTGCCCACAATTTATCGAGTTGTATGTGTCATCTTTGCGCAAGGCCATCGTTGAACTCGAAAATTTGAATAACTGGCGATTGAGGCGATGACGAAAACATAAAAAGGGTAGGAGAATCCAAAAGATAAAAGCAGAAGAACATAAGATGTGAGAAGAGAGCAGGGATTTGAAAAAAAGAGACCATCTCCGTCCTTGTTGAAGTTTCAAATCCTTAGTTAAATAAACAAGTTGAAGCAAATCCACATTCACACAGCTGCAAAAGTCAACTAACTACACATCACCCTTTGTTTTCAACGACTCCTTCAATCTAGTTCGTCGATAATGATGGAGTTGTCTAATCATAAAATCTTTTGTTACCCTCACCTACCTCCCCCTCAGGTACCTCCAAGCTCTATATGAAAAGCACAACCTTAGAAGTTGGGGACTCACAATCTCAGCACCGATGGCGTGGGTTCTGATGGAGAACCTAACTCTATTTCTACCCCTTCTCCTCCTAACTTTTGGCTAAATTCCAAAAACCCAAAAGCTCTAATTATCTTAACCTCATACATAACTTACTACTTCTACTAAACTTGCGTCTATCACTTAAACTTCATAACAATAAGAGGAACAACAAGTCTTTGATTTATTGATAAATGATATAAATTGGACGACGAAAAACACAAATCTAAAGAACAAAAGAAACCACATTCACTCTGATCACAAACTTAAAAAGAAGATCTAAACAAAAAAAATAGCCATCCCAAAATTAAGAAAAGAAAAAATGAGTTATCTTGAAAGGCTAAGAACATTCGACCCACAATCAAAGAATATAACCAATATGGAAAAAAAAAACTCAAACATATCAAAGAAGCATACAATAAATGACAGATCTAGAAGTAAGTCAGATGAACATAACAAAACAACATCATCAAAGAATCAAAAATTTAAGAATCAAAATAAAAAATACTGATCTCTTAAGCCAAATGAAGAAAGCAAATGTACCTGAAAAGAGGAGGTGAGAGAAGGTTTGAGATTGTGAGATCCAATGTTTCCATAAAAAACTCAACTTACAGAGGAAATCCAAAGAAACGAACACCGAACCACAAAATCAAACAAACAAACAATTAAACACAAAAAATACCTATACCTCATCTTGCTGATATTGATAGCTTCTTTTGGCAGAAAATGCAAGATGAAGACCCCGAGCCAAGTTAAAGACTTCAGCTTGTACTTCTAGGTTCATAAAGATTGAATCTTTATGCAATAAAAGCAAAAGATAAAGTGATAAAAGACTCACACCTGCTATTGAGACGATGAAGGATGGGACTGAGCTTTTGTCTCACATATTAAATGATCATAAAGAGGAAAACACATAAATCCATAAGGAGAACTTGGTCAATGTCACAATTGACATTACTGTAGCAAACAAGACCTGTCATCCCATGTGAAGATATTTACCAGAACGCCACCTCCGACTCCGATCGCTCACCGGAGACAACAAGCTTGAATTAAAGCAAATGCAAAACCTAACATTTTGAAGGAAGAACAAATCCTAAATGCTAAAATGTTAGGAGACATACAAATGCTTTATCATATACACCGCTGCTGCTACTACAACATTTTCAATTTTTATAAAGTGACGAATTGTTTCCATAATTAATATCAATTTTCATAGATAGTCTATTTTCTTTCTTTCTTCGCATATTCGCTAATTGGAATCGTTGCAAGGACAAATAGTGCTTGCACCTTACGTCTCTTTCAACCTCTCTCAAGCATTTTGAATTCGGAAACTTGGCCACAACCGACCAAGGCAAGTTACTTGGTCTTCAAGGACAATTGGCGAATTTTGCTGATCAGGCATTAGTGATTGATTTGCTTTAAGTTTAATTATCCAATTTCATTTTATATATTTTTTTAGAAAGAATCGTTTGCGAACATTTATCACATCAACTTCCCTAAAACAATTTACCCTCCCGCCATTTTTGTCCCAAGAACAAAACTGTCCCCTCTCACTCTCTGTCTCTCCTCTTTCCCTTTCCCTGTGTAGTTCTGATAGTAGTGATAGCAGTAGAAGAGAAGTCAACAAAACTCTAAACCCTAGTTTTCCCTCCACTAATTTACACTCATTTCTGCAAAACCCTAGCTTCCCCTCTACTGATTTACTTCAATTTCTGCAAAACCCTAGACCGGCACAACCTAGATCGGAAATTGGGTGCCATGCCGTCAATGATCTCTCAGGGCAAAATTCTTAAACTGGAGATGGAGAATTTCAAGTCCTACAAGGGCCTCCAGACTATTGGCCCTTTCAAGGACTTCACCGCCATCATTGGCCCCAACGGCGCCGGCAAGTCCAATTTAATGGACGCCATCAGCTTCGTCCTCGGGGTCCGCACTGGCCAGCTCCGTGGGGCCCAGCTCAAGGACCTCATCTACGCCTTCGACGACCGCGAGAAGGAGCAGAAAGGTCGCAGAGCCTTTGTTCGCTTGGTTTACCAGTTGGGCAACGGCACTCAGATCCACTTCACTCGTACTATTACTAGTGCTGGTGCCAGCGAGTACAGGCTTGACTCAAAAGTTGTTAATTGGGATGAGTATAATGCACGATTGAGGTCTCTTGGTATTCTCGTTAAGGCTCGAAACTTTTTGGTATTTCAGGTCAGTTTCTTTTTTCTAATTACTTATTTTTTGTACTTGATATCTGCTGGTTGATTCTGTTTTGTTTTTGTATGTTTTTATTTGCTGTGGTGAGATGATCTTGAAAGCTTTTCCTTTTAATCTTTTCTCGGTCGGCTTGTTGTTTTTGCTTATGTCGTATCTTCGCAGACTAATGACTTTTTGCTACATTTTATCTTTGTTGTTTAGGGTGATGTGGAGTCCATTGCGTCTAAAAATCCCAAAGAGCTCACTGCGCTTCTTGAACAGATTTCTGGGTCTGAGGAACTCAAAAGAGACTATGAGGATTTGGAGGAAAAGAAGGCCATTGCAGAAGAGAAATCAGCACTAGTTTATCAGAAGAAGAGAACTATAGTTATGGAGAGGAAACAAAAGAAAGAACAGAAAGAAGAAGCAGAAAAACATTTTCGCTTGCAAGATCAATTGGTATGAATTGTTTGGTTTCATCATGAACCTTGGGGGTTCAGATTTGCTTGGTTTCTGAAAATAGTATGTAGTGACCACTTTATGCTGCTGCTTTTTTTGCATTGCAGAAATCTTTGAAGAAAGAGCACTTCTTATGGCAATTGTATATATTAGATAAGGACATTCAAAAACTAGACGATGAACTTGAAGCTGAAAGGAAGAGTCGAGAAGGTGTCATGCAAGAGCTGGAGAAATTTGAAGATGAAGCAGGTAAGAAGAAGAAAGAACAAGCCAAATACAACAAAGAGATGATGCAATATGATAGGAAGATTAAGGAGAGGAGTTCAAAACTTGACAAGAATGTAAGTTATTACTGCCATTTGAAGTTTTGGTTACTGCTAGTTATCGTTAAGTATTGAATGATATCTTATGGTGATACCGTCCATTAGATGAATTCTTGTTGCTAGCCTCACCTGTGCACCATTTGAGTGGATTAGACCAGAAAAACTTCCATGTGCAAACAAATACATAACATGGTTGGAATCTCTCTTGTTGGAAAACATGGGCTTTAGTCATTCTGTTATCTTAAAAAATGAAACAAGCTATCAGCCTACATAACACGTTTTTTAACCATGGTTTTCGTTCTCTCAGAGGACTAACTATTGCTTTATTTGTTCTGGTTGCTTTCCTGAAGCAACCTGAGCTTCTGAAATTAAATGAGGAGATGTCTCGCATAAATTCAAAAATCAAGAGTAGCCGTAAGGAGCTTGATAGGAAAAAAGAAGAAAGGAGGAAGCATGCTGATGAGATAAGAGAGCTTCAGAAGGGAATAAGTGATCTGACTTCAAAACTAGAGGATCTAAATGAAAGAAGTCGTGATAGTGGTGGAAAACTTCCCTTGGCTGACAGTCAATTAGATGAATACTTTCGGATGTAAGTTCACTTCAGTTTTGAACCTTGCTATGTTATACATCTTCCAATTTCTATATACATTCTCTTTTTAATTTTTTTGCCAAAAATCATTAAAGAGATGATTAAGGTCTGCCATTTGTTGGATATGCCTTTTGTACAAGATTTGCAGTTAACTTGGTGTTGAATAATTGACCAAGGAGTGCTTATTTTGTTCACTATAAAATATTTCCTCAAATGTGAAAATTATTAGCTATATTTGAATGCATAATAGCACTTAACTTCTGTTGGTAATTATTTATCTTTATTTTTAGATAAGTTTGTTAGCTTAGGAGATTATCTTTTAGAAGATAAGTTTAGCTTCTAAAAGATAAGATAAGTTTATCCTATTTTAAATCTGATAGTTAGCAGCATTAAATTAGGAAATACTCTTGTATAAATTCCCTTGAATCAAAGGAATAAAGTGAAGTTTTGTCCCCTTTCTAAAATCCTCTTGTTTCATGGTATTAGAGCTACCAATTTTGGTAGCCTAAAACCCGTTTCCAGCCACATCATGGCTGGTGTTCAACCAACCCTTGATGAGTCTTCCACCACACAAACCTCCTCCCAAACACCTAGTTCCGTAACCCCTTCAACCCAATCCTCTTCTCCTTCTATTGATAATCTTTCGTTGCAAATCACGCAACATAAATTGAATGAAATGAATTTTCGAGAATGGTCTCAGTCAGTCTTAATAGTAATCAAAGGAAGAGGCAAGGTTGGATATCTAACTAGAGCAATTCCTCAACCATAGGAAACATCAGTCACTTATGGTGCTTGGGATGCTGAGAATTCTATTGTTATGGCTTGGCTTATTAATTCAATGGAGCCAAAAATAGGAAGAACCTATCTATTCTGCAAAACTACAAGAGAAATTTGGGAGATTGTGCAAGAAATATATTCTGATTTGGAGAACACATCTCAATGCTTTGAAATCATATCCAAAATCGGAAATACTCACCAAGGTAACATGTTTGTTACTGAGTATTGTAACTTACTGAATTATGGCAGGAGATGGATCTGTTTTATGCAATAAATTGGGAGTGTCATGTTGATGTCAAGAAATATGGAAAATGGTTGGAAAAGGAGAGAGTTTTTGATTTCTTGCAAGGAATTAATATTGAACTTGATGAAGTACAAGGACGGCCACTTGGTTTGAAGCCATTACCCTCAATCTGAGAAACGTTTGTTGAGGTTCGTAGGGAATAGATTAGAAGAAAGGTCATGCTTACCTCTCCCACTTTGGAACAAATCTCTCAAGGTTCGACTTTAGTGGCAAACTCTCGAAAGAGGTCTTACTCAACAACCTCGAGAGCAACAAACCAAGAACAAGTAGTGGTGTGACCACTGTGATAAGCCCTACCACACCCGTGAGATCTGATGGCACTTACATGGGAAACCACCAGATTGGAAGCCTAAAAGTCAAACTGGTCAGCAAAAATGTGGAGCAGCACGTGTAGCAGAATCTAATATTAGCAAATCCACTGGGCTAAATTTGTCTTCCCAGCAGATTGAACTGCTTCACCAACTCTTGAATCAAACAAAGATCACAACTAAATTAGATTCACATGACCAACAAACTCCTACCGCAGCACTAGCGCGTAAAGATGACTTGTGTCAATCATTATTATCAAAGTCTCTAGGTCACGATTTTTGGATTGTGGACACGGGTGCATTAGACCCCATGATTGGGTCTTTGAATGTTTTTTAGGAATATGAGCGCCACGTGAACAAAAAGTTAATGTCTGGGTCGCAGATGGAAAGATATCACCAGCTATCGGTCAAGGGAGGATTTGTTTGTCAAATCTGACGTTAAATTCCGTTCTCTATGTGCCCAAGTTAACTTATAATCTATTATTTGTTAGTCAATTAACCAAGGACATGGACTTTATTTATGAATTTTAGGACCGGTGTTTGGGCAAGATGATTGGCAGTGCTGAGGAGAAAGATGAACTTTACTACTCAGGAAAGAGTACTCCTACTAAACTTAAAAACACCAAATAAGTTTTCCCTTTCAATTATGTCAAATTCTGATGTTATGTTATGGCATCAACGCCTTGGTAATCTAAATTCCCATATTTGAAAATTCACAACTTTTCATCAATAAAGATCATGTGTCTTTATATTGTGAGCAATTTGTCCTTGCAAAGCAAAGCAAAAACAATCATGCCATACAGTCATACAAACCCTCACAACCATTCCAATTAATTCATAGTGATATCTGGGTCCTGCTGGAGCTAAAATTTTAACAGGTACTCGTTATTTTATCATTTTCATTGATGATAATACAAGGGTATGTTGGGTATACCAAATGAAACGCAAATCTGAGCCTATCATGTCTTTAAACAGTTTCACTAGCTCATTTAAACCTCTGTTTAGGTATTACGCACTGACAATGGGAAAGAATATTTCTCACATGATTTTATTCAATATCTTAGTGAAAATGGGATCATTCACTAAAGTTTTTGTACTTATACCCCACAACAAAATGGGATAGCTGAAAGAAAGAATCGTCATTTGTTAGAGATAGCCCGATCTATGTTGTTTATCAATTATGTTCCAAATTCCTATTCAGGAGAAGCTATTCTAACTACATCATACTTGATAAATCGTCTACCTTCTAAAACTCTTCAATTTTGAACCCTTTTAAGTGTTCTTCTCGATCAATTTCCTCACATAAAGATTCTTAAGTCTCTTCCTCCTAAAGTCTTTGGGTGTATTGTTTTTGTACACAACAACATGAGCTATTAAGTGTGTGTTTGTTGGGTGTTCTCCCACTCAAAAAGGTTATAAGTGTTTCTCACCTTTTATGAACAATTTTTTGTTTCATATGATGTCACCTTTTTTGAAAATCAATCGTTCTTCTCCAATACCTCTCTTCAGAGGGAGACATTACAAAAAGAGACTTATTGGAACCCAAGCATATCACTCCCTATCTCACAAAATTCTCTCTAGATCTTCCCACAAAACTCACAAACACCCGCCATTGAACCCAAAATTGTCCAGTCCGATTCAGTGGGAGAACTAGTTCCCGACCAGCCAATCTTGGCATGTTCTCGAAGGCTTAAAGCTCCTCAACAAGGCCAATCATTGGAACAGGAACCGGCTCCTAAAGAAACTGTAGCAAGTGACTTGGATATACCAGTTGCATTACGAAAGGGGGTAAGATTATGTACCAACTATCCTACTTCAAATTATTAGACTTACTCAAAGTTGTCTTCAATGTTTAAAGCTTTCACTACTAAGCTGGACAGTGTAAGAATTCCAAGAAATGTGCATGATGCATTCTAAGAACCTAAGTGGAAGGAAGTTGTACTTGAGGAAATGAAGGCCTTACTTGAAAAAACGACATGCGATATTGTAGATCTACCCTATGGAAAAAAGGTGGTTGGTAGCAAGTGGGTGTTCACTGTGAATTATAAGATGGAGAGATCGAAAGGTATAAGGCTAGATTAGCAGCTCAAGGTTTTACACAAACCTGTGGAATAGATTATGGGAAGACATTTGCTCCAGTTGCAAAGTTGAACACAATTAGAGTTCTTCTATCATTGGCTGCAAATTTAGATTGAAAACTCCATCAGCTTGACATTAAGAATGCCATCATAAATGGTACATTACATGAGGAAATATATATGAGGATCCCACCAGGTTTTGAATCTAAAGAAGAAAAGGGGAGAGTCTGCAAATTGAAAAAATCTTTATAGGACCTCAAATAGTCTCCACAAGCATGGTTTAACAAATTCAGTGACACTCTATGCAAATTTGGATACAAACAAGGATAAGCTGATCACATCTTGTTTGTGAAGTTTGGAAAAACATGGAAAGAAGTTCATCTTGATTGTGTATGTGGATGATATTATAATCACAGGTGATGATACTAGTGAGATCAATGATCTTAAAAACAAATTGAGGCTGGAATTTAAAGTAAAAGATCTTAGAGCCCTGAGACACTTTCTTGGAATGGAGATTGCTAGAAGTAAAGAAAGTATTTTTTTTATCTCAATGAAAATACATTCTTGATTTATTGGAGGAAATAGGAAAAATGGGTTGCAAACCCATGGGAACTCCACTAGAAAGAAATTGGAAATTCAAGAGAGATGAAGAAGATCCTCCTATTGATAAAGGAAGATACCAAAGGTTGGTGGGAAAACTTATGTATTTGTTATTAACCAGACAAGATATTGCTTACTCTGTGAGTATTGTTAGCCAGTTTATGCACTCTCTAACTCAAAGGCATTTAGAGGCAGTCAACCATATTCTGAGGCATCTCAAAGGCAGTCCAAGTAGAGGATTAATGTTTTGGGAAAATGAGAAAAGGAGCATAGAAGCTTTTACGAATGCAGATTGGGCTGGTTGTATTGAAGATAGTAGATCAACTTTTGGCTATTTTACCAAGCTGTGGGGGAACCTTGTCACATGGAGAAGCAAGAAGCAATCCGTAGTGGCAAGAAGCAGTGTAGAAGCAGAGTTTAGGGCAATTGCACAAGGAATTTGTGAAGTTATTTGGTTAGAAAGGTTAATGGAGGATCTACAGATCACCACTTGCTCTCTCACGAAAATCTTCAGCGGTTGCAAATCAGCCATTAGCATGGTGAAGAATCCAATTCAACTTGATCGAATGAAACATGTTAGAATTGACCGAAGCTTCATCAAACGTAAAGTAGAAAAAGGAGGCATTGAATTCTGCTATGTTCCTACTAAAGCATAGGAAGCAGATATTTTCACAAAGATCATGCCTAAGCCTAGATTCGAGACAATTCTAAACAAGTTGGGAATGATAAATATCTATTCCTCAACTTGAGGGGGAGTGTTGGATAATTATTTATCTTTATTTTTAGATAAGCGTGTTGGTTAGGAGATTATCTTTTAGAAGATATGTTTATCCTATTTTAAATCTAATAGTTAGTAGCTTTAAATTAGGAAATACTCTTGTATAAATTCCCTTGAATCAAAGGAATAAAGTGAAGTTTTGTCCCCTTTCTAAAATCCTCTTGTTTCAACTTCCAAATCAGTTTAATAAGACAAGTGATTATAGATACTTGCATTAGTTCATAAGCCTAACTATTTTAAAGTTGCCATTTTGTAGATTTCAACTTCAAATATGAAATTAATTGGATAAAATACTACCTTCCTGCTTTGTTGGTGGTGTTACTGCTCATGGAACTCTTCTATCATTTATTTATGGAATTTGATGTTGCAGTAAGGAGGATGCGGGAATGAAAACTATTAAGTTAAGAGATGAAAAGGAGGTTTTGGACAGGCAACAACACGCAGACATGGAAGCACTGAAGAATTTGGAAGAAACCCTCCAACAGCTAAGAAATCGAGAGCATGAACTGGAAGCTCAAGAGGAACAAATACGTACAAGGCTTAAGAAGATTCTTGATTCTTCTACAAAACATAAGGATGAACTGGCAGATCTGAATAAAGAATTGCGTGTTATGCAAGATAAACATCGAGATTCCAGGCAATTTTTACTTGTTGCAAGAATATGCTTTTTCTGCGTTTCAGTTGGGCAGTTTTTGGTGGTATCTGTTTTACATGTATCTTCTGATAATTAAATGTTTAATTCTCAGGCATAAGCATGAAAATTTGAAGTCTAAAATTGGTGAAATAGAAAACCAGCTACGTGAACTGAAAGCTGACAGATATGAGAATGAGAGAGACGCTAGGTTGTCTCAAGCAGTTGAAGCGCTCAAACGCCTGTTTCAAGGAGTTCATGGCCGGATAACTGATCTTTGTAGGCCAACCCAAAAGAAGTATAATCTTGCTGTAACTGTGGCCATGGGAAGATTCATGGATGCCGTAGTAGTCGAAGATGAAAATACAGGAAAAGAGTGCATCAAGGTAAATAACTTGTTGACTTGCTCTTTTGCTTTCTTCTTTTTATTATATCTGTTTTTCTTGGCCCTATGAGTGGAGGGGGAGTTGGGAAAATCGAAAGGGGCTGGGGGAGCTCTGTTTTCTACATCAACTTTTCTGATTCAGTTTGTACCATGGATGATGTCGTATCATTGATTTCTTAATCTTCTTTTAAAGTTTCTACTTAAATGTGCTGCAATGCTTCATTCTTGTGTGGTTATTGTCTCTGCAGTATTTAAAAGAGCAAAGGCTTCCTCCTCAGACTTTTATACCCCTTCAGTCAGTTCGTGTAAAGCCAATCATTGAAAGGTTACGTGCCTTAGGTGGTAGCGCAAAGCTGGTCTATGATGTGATCCAATATCCTTATACAAATTTTGATTACTTCAGACTTTCATTACAAAAGTTTGCTGAATTCTTGATTGTTGGTGGTAACCTTGATTGAGTCCCTTCTTCTTTTGGTACTATGATGTTTCACCTTGTTGCCAGGAAAATTTGCTTGGAGTTTATATTAATTATCCAGTGATAAATGAATCATATCAGGGTGGAAATCATGTTACATGAAATTTTATTGGGCTAGAGAGTTTCATCATCCTCCTTTATGGGTTTCATCAAGCTTAGACACGAAAGTATTTCTGATCGAACTACTGAGCAAACTACTAAATCTTCTCTTAGCATGTACCATTTTTAAATTTATGAATGTATCAGGTGACATGCATCTCCTTGTATAGTTTGTATAAGCTTTTGATGTCTGGTAGGAATGCCTTTGGCTGTTTCTGTTCAAGATAATAGTATTTGTTACTGGTAATTGGTTTTCTCATTTTAATGTTTTATCTTGTGATTCCCCGTACTCTCATGAATTAACTAGGGAAAGCAGGGAATTAGGCATGATATGTAAAGCACACATTGAGTTCACTGTTGTCACTGGTCCCTTGCTTGTGCTCGCAGCTATTGCAAATATCACATTTGAAGCATTGCAGGGCCTACTGTGTATTGTGTTGCAAATATTTCTATCATTTTCCGTTGGTGTTTGATAGCCATTAATTCCTCCTGTTTCCATTTCTTTGGGATGCAAATTTGACAAGTAATATACATAGACATGGAAACCAAATATAAAGCAACTTGTTTTCTAGTAAAAGAAATGAAAGGAAGTAACAAATAGAAACCAAATTCCTGACGCTGTGAGCTTAACTATTGCACATTTGATCCGGTCCTTGAGAGGGCAATTCTTTTTGCTGTTGGAAATACTCTAGTTTGTGATGATCTTGATGAAGCCAAGGCTCTTAGCTGGAGTGGCGAGAGGTTTAGAGGTAAAAATTTACCATCCCTTTCAGTTATAAAATTCTTGATATCAATTGCATTTTCTTTTTTGAATGTCTTAACACCTGTGTATGAATTAGTTGTGACTGTCGATGGGGTCCTACTCACAAAGTCTGGTACAATGACTGGTGGTACTACTGGTGGCATGGAAGCAAGATCGAAACAGTGGGATGATAAGAAGATTGAGGGTTGGTTCTGTCTTTTATATTTATGCTCATTTGAGGAAGAATTAACAGCTTGTTTTCTGTAGGGCTAAAGAAGAAAAAAGAGCAGTTTGAATCA
Source organism: Erythroxylum divaricatum (assembly GCA_025434745.1). Taxonomy (NCBI): domain Eukaryota; kingdom Viridiplantae; phylum Streptophyta; class Magnoliopsida; order Malpighiales; family Erythroxylaceae; genus Erythroxylum; species Erythroxylum divaricatum. The sequence continues at coordinate 12,512,109 of JANTPM010000009.1, forward strand.
GAGCTAGAGGAACTTGGCTCAATTAGGGAGATGCATCTAAAAGAGTCTGAAGCAGCTGGAAAAATTAGTGGACTTGAAAAAAAGGTCCAATATGCAGACATTGAGAAGGTAATTATATTGAATTATTATCATCCATTTCTTCTTTTGTACTGGAGATCCATTTCTGCCTGCAGTATAAATTGGACTCTGTAAGTATGTGGCAAATTCAAGGATCTTTACATGCGTTACTTCGCATTGCTGTGCAGAGTATAAATGCATGCTTAGTACTTGTTACAATGCTTTTCGGAAAATTTCAATTCGATTACCATTCATAATGTTTGTATGCAAACAAGTGTGAAAGATCCCTCTGACAGTTCAGATTTCATCAGTGGAGGGATATTCAAATATGGTTTTACTGATATTTCTAGGTTAAGTTCACAAAATATATTGCTCTACATGCCAGATAGTACTCTGGGACATTGTTATATCTACTCTGTTTCGACTTACAGGCTTTGCTTCTGTATCTGCTGATTTTCTTTACAGCGGAGTATTGAGGACAAACTTGCAAATCTGAAGAAAGAGAAGCGGATTATCAAGGAAGAAATTGATAGGATAAGTCCTGATCTGCGTAAGGTACATGCTGTTATGAAATTCTTCTGTTTGTTTCCAGACAAACTATTATGTGACTGACTGCTAGAGTTTGTTACTGCTTACAGTTGAAGCATGCTGTTGATAGAAGGGCCATTGAGATTAGGAAGCTGGAGAATAGAATCAATGAGATTGTTGACCGAATTTATAAAGATTTTAGTAAAGTTGTTGGGGTGACAAACATCCGCGAGTATGAAGAAAACCATCTAAAGGCTGCCCAACACATGGCTGAAGAAAGGCTTAACTTGAGCAACCAGCTTTCGAAGTTAAAATACCAGTATGTTTCTTAACTTCTTGTCTACCCTTGGAAGATGAGTCTTGAGTTGTTAAAGTCACTTGTCTGGGGCATCACTTTCTGTACTACTTTTTCTGGAATCCCTATTATAGCCCCATTTCTATTGTTTTTGTATGTCTTCTGGAAATTGAATTTGTGATTGTTCACCCTATTCCTGCATGTAAATGTGAAATTTTGTCACCTTGATTCAGGTTGGAATATGAGCAAAGACGGGACTTGGATTCACGGATTAAAAAGCTTGAATCTTCTCTCAGTTCCTTGGAACATGAACTAAAAAATGTTCAAAGAAAAGAGGCTGACCTCAAGTCAGCAACAGAGAAAGCTGCTGGTGATATTAATAGATGGAAGGAAGAACTGCAAGGTATGTTTCACCATGGCATTCATTGTTCGGGACTTCTCTGAAAGTTCAAAATCTAAATGAACTAGGTTGTTCCACTTTTAAAGATCTTTTTCTGACCTCATTAAGTGAAGAAATGTCCAAGACAACTGCTCTTGGTCTGGGGAAGATGCCTGTAAAATCTATTCATCTGTGATGAAAGTCTAAAGTGGTGCCCTAGTGAGGCTGACCATGCTCCTATCATTTTCTCCTTCTTCTTGCTTGCATTCATATCTGTGATTTTCTGTTTTACATTTCTTTGTAGAGTGGAAATCTAAGTCAGAAGAGTGTGACAAGGAGATTCAGGAATGGAAGAAGCAAGCTTCTGCAGCCACAACAAGCATAACCAAGATCAACCGTCAGATTAACTCTAAGGTTTCCTAAGTTTTTCTTGATACTTATTTCATTATTTTCCTAAACAAACGGTTCTCTGGAAGTAGCAAGGAATCAAGGACAAAGGTTATCAATGTATTGCCTGACTGTTGCTGACATCACTTTTTTCTTATCTGCAGGAGGGCCAGAGGGAGCAGTTGTTATCAAGAAAACAGGATATAGTTGAAAAGTGTGAATTGGAGCATATAAACCTCCCTACAGTTCATGATCCCATGGAAATTGACGAATCTTCAAATCCAGGACCTTATTTTGATTTTGGTCAGTTGGATAGATCTCTTCTTCAGGATAGGAGACCATCTGACAGGGAGAAGATTGAGGTTGATTTTAAACAAAAAATGGATGCTGTAGTATCAGAAATTGAAAGAACTGCTCCGAATTTGAAAGCTTTGGATCAATATGAAGCACTGCAGGAGAAGGAAAGAGCAGTAACTGAAGAGTTTGAAGCAGCAAGAAAGGAGGAAAAGCAAGTGGCTGATGCTTACAATTCAGTTAAGCAAAGGAGGTAACAGCATGTCTTCTTGGTTTAGAATGCATGCATTGAACCTTAATAGAAACTTCAATATTTGTGGAAAGGAGTCAATCCAGTTCTACCCTCCCGTCTTCATCTAGAAGTTCTATTATCACTGGATTCGTGTGGTGATACCCATATTATTCAATTAATGCTCTTCAGCTGCACAGCTTAAACCCTATTTGTGTTTACTGCGTTAGAGTTGGTGAGGCTAAAGAGACAGACCCTTCTTATTAGTGTTCTAAAAGTGTCCTGGCTTCAATTGTTTTAAACAGGTACGAGTTATTTATGGAAGCCTTCAACCATATCTCAAATAACATTGACAAGATCTACAAACAGCTAACAAAGAGCAGCACTCATCCACTTGGTGGCACAGCATACTTGAACCTAGAAAATGAGGATGATCCTTTCCTACATGGTATCAAGTACACTGCTATGCCCCCAACAAAGCGCTTTCGAGATATGGAACAGCTGTCTGGTGGAGAAAAAACTGTTGCAGCATTGGCATTACTCTTTTCCATTCACAGGTATGCCATAAACTAATGAACTTTTTACTGTACTGTCACGTATGCTTCTTACATGTGGACATCACATGGTCATTTTTCATCCCGCTTTCGTTCCTAATTTTGTTCCTAATTTTGAAGTAAAAATCAGCTTTTTAGCGCATTGCTTAGAAGAGATTTTCAATTTGTGAGTTTTGATTTCAATGTGAGGCTTTATTTCGATTATGCAATTGGGATAGGTGAAAGATTGAACAGATTGGCCAAACTAATGTGAGAAATTGTACATGTTTTGATTCTGGAGATTTCTTTTACTTTATTGATATTTTACTCACTGCAATGTTGTTTTGTTTTGAGCTGCACAAGCTTGACTCCTATGAATTATTGCACAAGTTCTGGTGGGAAGTTCGAGATAAAGCTGGCTAATTTCTGGATTAATGGATACGGCATTTCTTCTACTTTTTTAGTTATCATGTAAACTGCCACTTAAAGGTTTCTTCCTTTGCTGTGCGAAATGATTTCAGCTATAGGCCTTCACCATTTTTCATATTGGATGAGGTGGATGCTGCGTTGGACAATCTTAATGTTGCTAAAGTAGCTGGATTTATTCGATCAAAGTCATGTGAAGGGATCAGGAGCAACCAGGATGCTGATAGTGGCACTGGTTTTCAGAGTATTGTGATATCTCTAAAAGATACCTTTTATGACAAGGCCGAAGGTTTGGTTGGGGTTTATAGGGACTCAGAGAGGAGGTAGACTTTCCTTATCTCCTGCAATTTGCTTTAATTCCGATTCATGGTTTATGTTTCAATATGACTACGACCTTCATCTTGATACAATGATTTTCTTTTGCAGCTGCTCGAGAACACTGACGTTTGACCTTACAAAATATGTATCATCTTGAGAGTGAAAATTGATGATTGCAGCTAGCTGTAAATACCGTAGCTTTTACAAACGCAGAACCTTCCACTTGTAAACATGACAAGAGGTTATGTGCAGCTAGGTTTTTTTATCTGATAATCTCGCACCGCGAGTGCTTAAATGTGTTTGATGTTTTTTATCTGATAATCTTCAAATGAACTCTTTCTCAGACGGTGATGTATAAATCAAATTATCGAGTAATATCTAATCTGAGGGAAATGTTGAATTTTATAACACAATTAAACTCAACTCAGTCCCTCCTTATATGATTTTAATTTTATCATCATAGTTAGGGAGCTGATTTTGCAGTTCACCTGATTGAAGTGTTTGGAGCTGTTGTTTGGTGATGAGAGCATGTACGGTGTTAGTAGATGCTGTATGGTATTATTAATTATATCGTTGTTGGGAGTCTGTTAAAAGGCAACTTGCTAATTGTACAAGTGTTATTCGGTTCGCCTGTGACTTATGTGAGTGCTACAAAATCTTGGAAGAATAGTAGTTCTACGTAAACCTTGTCCTTTCGTCATTAAAACAAGTTCTCAATTGAGGAACGGATAATTGCCGACGTACTTGCTGATCATTCCCTTCAAGGCCACCTTGGTCCTGGATTCAGACCAATCCATACTATCGTATGTCCCCACCTTTACACGATTTGTGCCAGCTAAAGCTGATGAGCGGTCTCTCAACCCAAAGCAGCTACGATTGCTTCAACTATGGTTCTCTTACCTTGCGTTTGGTTAGTGTCTGCAGCAGGTTGGGACAGGACGAGACAGGACAAAATTGGACGGGACAGGACAAGAACTGAAGACAGTGAGATGTTTGGTTGCAGTGGACAGGACAACAGATATTGTCCTTGTCCTGAGGACAGAAATGTGTTTGGTTGCAGGGGACAGAACAAGAAAAAGTGTTAATGACAAAAATGCCCTTATAGTATAATAAGAAGAGTTGTTGTAATTCATTTATTATTTTATCATTGTATAATTATTTACATTACAATATTTAATT
>JANTPM010000009.1:12521822-12537523 GCA_025434745.1 Erythroxylum divaricatum
ATCACATGCAAGTTCTGTAAAAGGTGTCGATACAGAGACTCGACTTTTATGTACTAGCGAAAAGGGTACGGGAGTCGATTAATCTGTTATTCCTAGCACACAATTGACCCATCGTTACCTCACCAATCACAAAAATCATATAAAAATATTAAGTACAAAAATCAAGTAAGGCACCATGTTTTTATTTATTGGTCCAACTTATAAAATGAAACCTTACCATGGCTTACACATACATGCAGCATATATGACTCGGTTATGCATATGTCAGTTCCAAAATATTATTTCATGCAATAAAAGTCATCTTTTGCACTCCAAATGCAAAGTTATTCAAAAATGTAGTTTTAGAAAATAAAACATTGTTCTTAAGCTACAATCGTATGGAAGCCTATGGTTTACCACGATCATGACAGAGAGCAAAAATTTAATGCCACGATTGTGGCTTGTGTGACAAATAGAGCAGACAGCCTCCCGAACACGACTTATCGAGGGACATTTGGGACTTTTTAGATCCAAGAAAATCCTATTACCTAAAATAGAAAAGAATACATAAAGAAAGAAAAAAAAGCCCTAGAGAGAGCTCTAGCTTCTGCTACTTTGAGAAAGATCCAAGGAGAGAGGAAGGAAGAGAGAGAAGGAGGAGAAAGAAAGAAGGAGAAAAAGTGCTGTAGTGCTGTTATCTTCCCTATCTATTCTGACCCTTCCACCTAGCATTTCATTTCATCTTTATTGTTCTTTCTTGTAAATGTAGAAGATGGATTTGATAGTGATGGATTTGAGATTGATGATGATGTTCTAAACTTCTTTAGGGATTTGTTCTTGAATCAATATTAATGTGATTCCTTTTGATGTTAATACATTGGGTGTTGTGATTATTTTTTGTATTTGTATGCTTCAGTAACAAATCGAGAGAGTGAAATAATAAAAAAACTATTATGTTGTGTAAATAATCAAATTGGGAATTTAGACGAAGAGAGATCTCGTGTAAGGACCCGGTAGTCTATTAGAGGGCTTAAGATCTAACTGGATGCGTGGGCATTTTATTAATTGAGAGATTACAAATTCTATAATTCAATTAGGGTTTATGATTTATGGTTTAATGATTATAACTCGAAAGAAAGCAATCCAACCTTTAAAAGTCTAGGATCGATACTATATGAACTCGAAAGTATACCATATTAACTCAAAAGTAATCATGTTAGCATTTGATGATAGGTTAAATCCCCCTTATCATAATCAACTAACCTTCTTTATGTGATTTCTATTTTTAATTTGGTGGTGCTCAACTTGATTCTTTGTGTGTTAATTTTACATTTTAATTCTAATCAATCATCTTCATGTGTTTACTTTTTTATACAGTTTTTATTTTTATTTTAATAATTCTTTAGGCTTTAGATAACTTAGAAATAGATTAGTTCGACAATTCCTCGAGGGATTGACACCTCATATACTACACCCACGACCTATAGGTTTGCAGTATATTGAGGTTTTTAAATTGGTTAAAACTTGCCTTAACAAGTGTGACACGTGTGCTTTACCTAATGCACGTGCTAGACACAAGTCCTCACTAGCGCGGGCCATGGGTCAAGACAGAATGCCAATTGGTTATCAAGAAGTGACACGTTTATCCCATGTTCTCCAACAATTAAGCCACTTGTCTCCTATCTGTCTAGCACACGCTAGCCTGACCGCCCTCCTGATAGTAAAGATGATTTTTGGCAAGTTTTAGGTTGATTTTTATACACTTTAAAGCTCATTTTCAACCCGTTTTTCAAGGCTAACCATATGTAGCACACTTTCAAACAATCATACAAGAGAAAAAGACAAAAAACGAATCGTTATTCTCTAAATTATAGAGAAAAATTAAAAAAACTTCATTTTTAATTACCCGATCATGTAACTACTCTGATACCACATGTATCACATAATAGAAACCTTAGTTACGTATCCTATATAACACCCCACTATCATAGAGCATATACTTGAACATTCAGAAGACATTTAAGAACATACCCTGTGAGAATGACATGTTAGAGCAAATACATCAGCTTATCATGGCATCATAAAGAACATAAATATTTTAAGTTCAACTCATCCCATTTCATTAACAAAACATAATTTACATTGTCATTTAATTACACACCAACCATATATTTATATTATAAAACCATCCGTGAGTTCACAATTTGATACATCAAGTTCTACATGATATGAGTTACTAAACAAAAACGTTCTATCTAAACTCCTCAGATGTCAGTTAACTAGACCTTTGAGCCATTTTTTGTTCCTAAAAGTGGACAATACTAGACTTTAACTAGATTTCCTTAAAAGCTAAGTCTCATCTCAGTACCTGCAAAATCAACATTGCAATTTTGATAAGTTTTGCAAACTTATTGAGTGAACCATCATCGATGAGCTCACTCAACCAGAACATAAACATCTCATGTATAAAACACAGTTCATTCAATATAACACCTCGTCCAAAATCAAATCCCATATACATATCGCCTTACTCATCATATTTCAATAAGCATATTATGAATATAAAATCTTCATATAGTCATTTCAGAACAATCCAATCATGTATCTCAATTCTTCATATCATCAACATGTACATAAGCATTACACATCATTATAACAACACAATTCAACATTTATTTGCAATCAATATCATGAACACATGTAAAGATATAAATGCAAATGCACATGAGACTCACTTCTATTTTTATTTTGTTGTGATCGAGCATCTATTTAACTGTCTCGTATCTGTTATAAATACCTAACTCATTTCAGATGCGGTCCTATACCCATTGTGGATATCGAGCTCATTAATCGTTGATCATTTGGCTCTTTGTGCACATTCTGAGCTTTAAGCTCTTTTCACGTTGGTCACTCCGTTCATAACTCCTTTATCTGATCATGCACATTCATATGATGGAGTACAACATTCTACATAATATGTTGTCAATCACTTTCTTTCAATGTACACAGTCAGTTATCACAATCATTGAATCTAAGTCTGGCATTCAATATATGGTTGAGTACACATTTTCCCATTCATATACAATCAGTAAGCACTTCCAATACATTCCTGAATATCAATCTCCTCATACCAACAATGTCCAGAATATCACAATTATATAAGTAGCAATTCAGTAACTGAATTTTAAACAAAACAATTCAATTATAGTGAGGATCATCTAGTTCAACTCACAGTATGCTCCAGATAGTTATTGCCTTGACGAGCCGACAACGTCTGAAAGTTGTCAATCAATTTGTGATTTTAAATCATGCAATGCACACATATGTACACATTACTAACTTGTTTAATCAAATAAGTACTTAATCATATATATGTATATGTGTTATGTTCAATGCATGCTCAATTGATCTTTCTGGGTATATAACTATTCATAAATTTTGACCATTCAAACATCATACTTTGTATACTACCAGTTTGCAATCAGGTTTGTATCTTTAAGTTAGCTTGATTTACTCCAAACTCATCAACCATACTTTATATTTATCCTTGAACATTTCCATGATCAAAAGCCTCTTATAATACACACACAATTGTTATTTTAAATCTGGAATTTTAGCAAGCTAAATCTATACATTCACTAAACTTTTTTCCAGCAACATATACTCATACATTTGCCCAATTCTCATTAATAATTACCCTATGTTCTTCAATGCTCATTCATCCATACCTTATACAAATTTCTCATGTCCTTTAAGATCATGTTTGCATTAAAAGAACTCATTTATTCCTTTAACAAATCAGAATTTCCATATTTGAACTCAACACATCAAGACAGTCCAATCTTTAGATAATAACATCAATTAACTACATAAACTTATCAAGATCTTAACCAATTAATCAAGCAACAATCTAGGTTCATTACTATCCTTAATGAAGTCCAAATATACCAATTTAGAGTGAAATTTATCAGCTGGTTCAACATATACACAAGGCTGAAACTAAAATTCTAGAATTTGTCAACATCACTAATGTGTGTAACTTTTCTACCTTCAATACTTCATGAATTTAACAAGCTTAAAGACATCACTAACACCTGAAATTTTCCAGATTTCAAGTTCCGTAAGGTTACTTCATTTCAGGTTAATTTAACTTCCATATTGGTTATACTAAGGCTTACAAAATTCTGTTCACTTATGTCATTAACATTAATTGTTTTACAAACACACTTACAGATCAAATTTTCCAGGTTTGAAAACATCTTAATGACACCTATCTTTAGCATGAATTCCTCATTAATTATACTTCAATTCCCAACTTGTATCATCCATAAAGCAGTCCACAAACTACCATTTTCGTATATGCAAAAATAGACTATAAAAGTACTCATTCATTCTCCATTTTTCAGCTTTTCTTAGGATAGGTTTTCAGGTCAATTTTGTATGGCCATTATGACATAGAAAATAAGGTATTTAGGCAATATATTCTTCTAAAAAAATGTTCCTATATGTATTAAGTTCTTATTACATAAAGTTAACATAGTTTGGTTCATTATTCCTAGAGCTATACCCAAAATACTACAGACTATTCTCAAATAAGGACAACAACTGGTACTCAACTTTAAGCCAAAATTTCAAAATCCTTAGAGACAGAACTTAAATTCAATTCCTTCATGAAAATTGTAGACATATGTATATAGTTTAATCTAAAATTACATCGTCCCATTTGGACATCTACAGATCAATATATGGCTAAATTATGGATGCATGTTTAGTGGAACCACTTCATCTAACGAGGTACACACTCCAATTAACTCACTTCAGTCATATTATGAAAAAGTAATGCCAAAGACACATGCAAATGAACCAACAACACCCCATTTTTATCTAGGATACTTCTCTTAACAAAAACTCTAATGTTACATTCAGAAAACACGGCAAGATATCAAAGTTTCCATATAAAAGAATCCGCATCCATCTAACTTATTCCAACTCACTTCATCATCAACATCTTATACAATCGTTCCTAATTCAATCATCATAATCACATGCCTTAAAGATCAAATTTCTACTTACATGTTAAGCTCAAATTCTACCTCAAAACCTCAAGCTTATCGAGCCCTCCAAGCTTGCAAGATTATCATAAAGTAAAGGTGAAAACAAGTTGATTTTCGGCTAGGACAAAGAATAACAAAAATCTAGTTCTTTGGCTATCTTGTGAAGGTTAAAAATATGAAGTTGATGTGGTCATTTAGCAAGGTTGAAACCAAATTATAGAGATGTCTGTTAGCAGTAACTTTTGGTGGAGAAAGGAGAAGAAGATGGTGGATTTTTCCAGCAGCAACTTAGCATAATTCAACTAGGTTCAAGGTGTCTCCAAACTACCTTAACATGTGTCATTTGGCATGTAAGTCATTTATCTCCTCCGTAAGCTGCCACCTGTCTCCTAGTTACTAGTCCATTTGTCATTCACTCATGTTGTAATTTGTCAACTAATTACCTATGCTAAATGTCACGTAATTATTTGTCCACTTGTCACTCAATCATGCTGCTATTTGTCAATTATTTCATAGGCTTGATCATCCTAATTTTCCATGTGTTAATTTGTCTTGCCACTTGGTATTTTCCTAGTCCAAATATACATATTAGTTCATCACTTTTCTAATGATAACAATTAATTCCAAATTTACTACTTGTAGCTAATCAAACAAAAATTCAAGACATAAACAATGCACAATTTACTTCATAATCATTTTAAACTTTTTATACCCAGAATATGTCAATTGAGTACATATATTATCTTTGCATTGTGTACAAAATGATCATTCATGTGTGTATGCTAATGATATGCATGTGAGTGAAATGCATTTCCTTAATTCTTAATGATATTAATAATCTAGGGTTCTAACCCTTAATATGAAAAACAAGTTGTTACATCCCAAATCAAACATGAAAGGGAAATAATAAAGAAATGTAGAAATACCTAATTTCGGTTATATAACTTTCCAACAAGCTTTCTGAAGTTAGAATGAGCACGAATCTACCGAGACCTTCATAAGAGTTGCTCACCGTAACATGTTAAAGCTTTTATGTAACTTTCTATATACGTAAACCTTTAAATGGGACACAGTATCCGTACATTCAAGATTTACTACAAAAGCTATAGGAGACCTTAATCTTCTATATATAGTATTCATGTCGGGCCTCTCATCACCGGCTTAATATAGGTCTAGTCTACACTAATTGTGGGTCCATTTTTCTCCTGAATTTTGGCCCATTAATTTAGATCCTTTATTACGTAACTTAACCGATGAGTTATTAAAATTTTAAAAAATACAATTAATTGCTATCCACCAAATGGGAAAATATCTAATAGGACATGCATCAATGATTTCATATTTCATTCATAACAATAGGCAAAACATGCAATGGTTTTTCAATTTCTAAATCCATAAAATATGTTGGAGGCATCTAGTTTTCTAAATGACAAGTTTTCAAGACAAAAGAGGTAGCATGCTATGGCTTTTCTTAAAATGATAAACTAAATTTCATAAGTTACAACATGTATAGGATGCTAAAATTTTAATTTTTAGAAATTACAAAACAAAGGGTGATTAGTTTTAATTTTCAGAAAATTTAAACAAACTTAATTCATTAAAATAAAATTTAATTCTTAGTTTTATCAAATCAATAACAATTAGGCAATTTAATCAAGTCAAACAATTAAAGCTGACTCTAATACCATTGTTGGGAAATCGGGCAGGATTCAATCACCTTTATAGCAAAATAAATGAAAAAAATTGTTTGATTTTCCAAAGCCAAGATCACTTAAATTTTATAACTTGATTAACACTTAAAGTATAATAAAGTATAAATCTTAGTTTGTATTTTATTTTAAAGCTTGATTATTTTCTTGTTGTTTTCTTCAAATTATTTTTAAATTGGCCCATCTTAATCACCATAGTCATATAAGTGTCCGATTTCCAGTGGTATCCATAAAATATATTGAGAGAACTCTACAACTGTTTTAGAGAGGATTAGACAATAAGTGGTAGCTCCCTGAACCCTAAACCTATTTATAATAAGTCTTAGATATTTTAGTAATTAATTAAAATTAAATAATAATTTCAATTAAATTTTAATTATAATTAGAATGAATTCTAATTAAATATCTATTACACTCAAATAAGATACAATATCTCGTATTGATCTTTATTTATTAAATATCTCATATTTATAAACTTTCTTAAACTTTACAATCAAGTGTAACTTAAATATATGACATTTTATCTCTTCAACTTGTTCTTTGTGTGTGACTGATTAGGTCCTCAAATATGTTTGTAATGGATAAATTATAATCATAAATCATACTTAGGATTAAATAATTAAATTCTTTTAATTTATCTTAAATTCTCTAATTAAATAATTTATATCCATAAATCAATATTGATGTTTAGCAACACATTATAACATCTAAATATTTAGAAATGTTAAAGTAGTTTTAAGTAATATTTTCATCCATAATTTTTTCGTATAATTAAATCTTTTCATTATATAATGTTTCAATTAGACATATAGTATGAAATTAATGTTCACTCTATTTGAGTTTAGTCATATTAGATCTCCATCATTAGTAATTGATCATAGAATGACATTTGCAAACTATTATAAAATATGATTCCACCTTGATCAATAATTTCTTGAATTAATATTAATCGAGAACAACTAAATATTCTCTTTAATTATTTTAGGGTTATAAACTTAACTATCTCCATATAGTTTATGATATATCCAATAACTACAAACTAAACTACCCTTAACTAGGATATGTCATAGATAGTATCAAAATATAAAAATTCCTATATGGGATACTTTTAAAATCTCAAGTCAAAGGATTCCTCGTATAATTATCATAATAAAATTTTCATGACACAAGTAATGTTCTAAACTAAATTCTCATGTGAAGACAATTCTATGAACTTGTTCTCGAAGCATCTACATATTTGTTTAAATATCTTCATACTTTATTTTATAAGATCGGCTACTTTCGTTATAAGAAAAATATAATGGGTGTTAGTCTTTTATATGTTATTAGTGTCCAATCTTAACAGAATAATAAATGTGAATAATTTATGGATAATACATAATTGCAATATAAATATTATCGTAATTTTATTTTTATCACATATCATCAAATAACAATCATCTGATTGATTGTAAGACATAAATCAACACTTTATTTAATAACCCCACCATATTTTCCTCCTCCCTTATAAAAAGTTCACATATTTTTCTGGGTAAGCAAAAATAACATATATAATTCTTGTATGCAAGATTAATATAAAGATATATCACATACAATATTTAGGTCTAAATGTTGAAAATGCCCTCAGACAAGTTATTAACTTCATTCACCGTGGAACTTTCTCGTGTAGCAATTACTACAATGTTTTATTCAATACAATCTATTTCGACACCTGATGAGTGTAAAATAGAAAATTAATACCTAGACAAATTTAGCCCATTACATTAACCTAATGAATATAAAAAAATTAAGGCGGTAAGAAGAGGCTTTTGTTTTCTCGTGACTGTATATTAGAAAGCAATTATTAATAAAAGTTAACCCTTGCCTAGGACCTTGGTTATCGTCGGATCGAATTTGAAATGGATTCGATCGCAGTGATCACCCTACTCTCTTTTGAGGCGAGCCTATCCACCATCCTCAATCCAATTGTTCAGGGAATCCGGAAACTGTTTACTCGAAATTGGACCATTATGCATCGTCATATCTACCAGGAAAATAATCGTTGCGCGGATTGACTTGCAAGTTATGTGGTGCGGTTTGAACTTGGATTTACTTATTTAGATACCACACCTAATGGGTGTCATTCTATCTTCTTTGAGGATCAGTCGGGCATTAGTTTCTTCCGACTCGTCTGGTAAACTGTATCTTTTTTTTTCCCTTTCATATATATATATATATATAAGTTAACATTTGGACTAGCCCTTTGTTTCCCTTAATAGAGCTGTAATCGAAAAGTATTTTTACTACTTGAGCTTGAAAGGCTAAACGTTTAATCTATGACCTGGAGAGGTAAGTATAAGCAACTTACAGAGAGAGACCAATACCGTCTAGGGGTTTAAGAAGAAGGTGATGCATGCCAATTGCGAGCTACAACTCTCACTAGCCCCACTGTCGTGAATTCATCGACCAAATGGTTTCTCTTTCCACTTGGTTTCGATACGTTGCCCACAAGCTCGAGTACTCTCTTTCCCTCAGTTGGAAGGTAAGGTTTATCTCTTTCTGTGCCCGCCCTTCTATCTTGTGTTTTTTTTTTGCTTGCTTTCCCATGTGTGTTCCTCGTATAGTTGACGCCTTTTGATATTTCGTTTTGGATTTCTTGTTTCAATCGAGGACACAAGATAATGAATGAGTTGATGTCTTGTGAGCGCTTATGCCGGTTGCGGTGGCTCTAAGTCTGCAATTGTGTATTTTGTTGGTTCTTTTTTACTTTTTACATTTCTTGGTCCTGGTTGTTGATCTAATCTGATGAGGTGAGCACTGCAGAAAATTGTCGCAAAGATTGATTCTTTAATGGGTTATTATGGGTATTAATGCGGTGTTGAGATGATTTGCTAGGCTACAATAATTGGGGTTGTTTTAATCTTTTTTATATTTCCGTTTATCTGTAAGCAATTTGCTTGTTCTGTTGGGACTATACTTTGCACTTCTCATTTGATCTGTACTTCTATTCGAGGAACAGTCAGATAATCTAAATTTTCTTGGCTTTTACTCTACCACTAGTTGGTATTTGTGTCTGATCAAGTGTGGAACATTGGGAATAATGCCTTGATTTAGGTTGCTTTGATGGTCAACTAGTACTTCATTGTAGACTTTGGAATTTTACCCTTGAGCTTTTAGTTTGGATATTTGTATGTGATAGCTGTTAGATACATCAAAAACTATCATATTAAAGAATTCATGATCATTCACTTATGGTTATAATATAGTAGTTTTTTACTGCTAGAAATTTAGATTATGCAAGGATGTCTTAAAGTTCCAAATTATTGAGACCAAATTGCAATTCTGTTTCTTGTTCCTCAAAGTTGTGAGTAGATGTTCAATGGCTGTTGTTTTGCTGGTCAATTTGTGCTTCTTGGGTTCTCTTCGAAAAAAAATCTTATACTTGTGGTTATTGTGAAGTCCCTGACTCAATGTTCACATGGTGCAGAGTTATAAGAGAGGTCAAATAAGTGATAGAGAAGTCTCAGATGCTGTCTGGAAAAATCTATTCCAGGGAAAATTGACATATTTGCACTGGAATAAAGGACATGAAATGGCTCCCACAATAGGAGAGCAAGGGGGAACTCTTCTGGTTCGAAAATTACCTGCCGCAGATCCAACGTAAGGAAACTCATCCTCTATGAAAGGGAATCCTGTCAGTGTTTAGAAAAATTTAAATCCATATTTACTTATGCATACTAGATATGCATGCTATTAACCAATAATCCACCTCACAGTTGAAATCTTATATCTTGCACCCCAATAGATTCGTCTAAGTCCTTCGTGAGTGTCTAATCCAGGGCCAGCAGTTATGAGATTTTGTTGCTTTTGTTTGTTGGCTGTCTATGGCCTTTGAGCTTGTAGCCTTATTTTAGTTATAACCATATTACAGGGGGTTATTAGGCAGCAGAAATTATACTCTTCCTCTTTAGTTTACATAAGCAGGTTCATGCCTAGCTTTTACCATAAAGCTGGATAAGCTGTTATTGTATCACATAACTAGGAAGCAGCTTTTAGACTAATTCAAGTTTTGCAGTTGCAGTTTCGTAGTTAATGTGTATCACTACCATATTAAGTTCTCTATTTATTGTTTAACTGCCTTGGTGAATGCAATAGCTGTTGACACCTGAATGAAGGGATAAACGCAAAAAGGAAAATGATATGCGCTGTTTGAATATTTGCTTTTCTACTTCTTTTCTAGAAGATTGTGTTAAAATTATGATCTTATTATTTTATTCTTCATTGGCAGGCGTGTTTTTGTTGGAGATGTTGTAGTTCTGAAGGATCCTTCAAAATCAGATAACTATCTTGTAAGAAGATTAGCTGCTGTTGAAGGGTATGAAATGGCATCTACTGATGAGAAGGATGAGCCTTTTATTCTAGAAGAAGATCAGTGCTGGGTGTTGGCTGATAATGAGAAGTTAAAGGCCAAGGTATAAGCTCGTTTGCAATTATGAATTTTATCAATGAATGTAGACGTGTTTCTGTTGTATTCATTTCATTGCTCACTTTTTTCCATCTGGAAAAAAGAGTTTCAGTACTATAGTGGAACTAGATTTATATTCATTTTTTTGATGTAGGACCATAGAAAAGAAATCAACTAGTTCCTAAAACTCTCAGAAATTAGAAAATCTGGGCTGTTGGGTTTTTTTTAGCTGCTTGAAATTCAGATTTCAGTTCTGAAATTTCAGTAAAAGTTGTTTAAACTTCAGATTTGAATTGCTAGAAACTTAGGTTGGGATTGTTTGAATTTTATTGTAGGAAACAAATAATGGATAGTTCTAGGAATCACTCATAGGGTAGGGAGCTAGAAATCATTGTTAAGTTTTAAGAATCACTTTTAGAAGAAAGCATCATGTTGGAGTATTGGTGTTAACGATAGGATTCTATGGAATAGAAGTCAAACTTTCCTTATTCCTTCATGATTGGATTCCATGATTTTAGGCATTTAGTTACAGATCTGTAGTTGATTATTTTCATATGCATCCCGTAGGATTTTTTAGGAAAACTTTATTTTCTCTCATATATATCTATGATAGAATACATTGAATTTATAGGGTACTTTGTACCCTTTGAAAAGACTAATAAAAACAGAAATAATCTAAATATAGTAACTAAAATATACACTACCTTATTTCTAACCCCAATTTAGAGATTCGGGTCCTTTGTTCAAAAAATAGAAACAACTAGAAATTAGAAAAGGAAATCAAACTGCTATTTTCTAACAGTCCCCTCAAGTTGGTGTATAGGTATCATGCAAACCTAACATGCTAATAAGGAAGTCACATGATGGCTTGCTCAGTCCCTTTGTGAGGATATTTGTTGTTTGTTGTTTTGTTGGAACAAATGTTATACATATTAATCCTCCTTCTAGCTTGTCTTTGATAAAATGTCGATTAACCTCAACGTGTTTAGTTCGATCATGTTGCACTGGGTTATTTGCTAAATTGATTGCAGCTTTGTTTTCGCAGTATAACTTCATAGGAGTCTCTAAAGGCAACTTTAACTCTTTTAATATCCGCTGCAGCCATATTAGTTCACAAACACCATTGGCCATTGCTCTATATTCAGCCTCAACACTACTAGTTGCTACTACACTCTGTTTTTTACTTCTCCTGTTTTTTACTTCTCCAAGTTACCAAATTACCCCACACGTAGGAATAGTGTCCCGTTGTTGATCTCCAATCAATGGAGGACCTAGCCCAATTTGCATCAGTGTAGATTCCGATCCTGAATTGTTATTTTTTTCTAAAACACAAGCCTTTTCTTTGAGATTTCTTTAGATACCGTAGAATACGGTAGGTAGCCTCAAGGTGTTCCTTTGAGTGCATAAATTGACTCAGAAGGCTGACTGCGAAGGCTATGTCTAGCCGAGTGTGAGATAAATAAATTAACTTACCTACCAGCTTCTGATATCTTGTTGTACCCACTGGGCATCCTCCTTTGCTATTTCCCAGTTTCACATTTGGATCCACTGGTGTATCTACTGGTTGACATCCACTCATCCGTGTCTCTTTCAACAAATCTAGTACATGCTTTCCTTGGTTAACAACAATCCCCCATTTTGATCTAGCTACTTCCATTCCTAGGAAATATTTGAGAGAACGTAAATCTTTTTTTTTTTTTTTTGAGAGAACCTAAATCTTTGATTTCAAATTCAATAGCCAAATTCTTCTTTAAGCGATACATCTCTTCTAAGTCATTGCCTGTCAAGATAATGTCATCTGCATAGACTATTAAGGCTATGATTTCTTCCACTTAATGAAGCATTTATACCTAAAGTTATTTATTAATAAGAATGTCTCTTCTATTCATTGTGAATCATTCATTCTTGCAAAGCAATCAATTCATCATTATCTAATTTATCCTTACAAATCTTAAAGAGGTTAAAATCTATAGTAGTGATGGTTCTTGTATAGTCTAAAGTAGTGATGCAAAAGATCTTAAAATCTATAGAAGAACTAAAAGAAGGAAAATTAGCCAATGGTGGGATGAAGGATGAAAATTGAGTTGACAACAAAGGCTGAAATTTAGATTATGTTGAGATTCCTTATTAGATAGGAAGTAGTAGTAGGATAACTATATTATTCTAGTTTTAGATATGTTATCCTAGTTGTTTAGGACTTGTTTATAGAATTTTTACTGGAATAGGATTTAAATTTGGTAGAAAATTTTTCCTACTAGAATAAGAGTTGTAAGAACTTCTCTATAAATGTGTGTATACTCAGCCCTGCAATGATAAGAGAACCTGAATTTTTTATATAAACTTGATTTTTCAACTAGAAGGTGTGATGCTTTCCTCTAATAGTTATTCTTAGACCCTATGAGTGATTCCTAGTTTTCTACCCTCCTTTGTTTGTATTCCTCGTTAAATTCCAGCAAACCTAACCTAAAATTCCAGCCCTATTAAACCCTAAAATCCTAGCCTAAAATTTCCAGCAACAAGCCCTAAAATCCCATCTATACCTAATAAAAAATTTAGCATTTCAAGCTAAAATTCAGACCTGAAATTGGATATTTCAACAGCCTAATATCAACCATATTTCCTAATTTTGTGATTTTTAGCTACCAGTTAATACTTCTTCTATTTGTCCTATATCAAGTAGTCTCCCAAGGCTTGGTTTTACTCAATTCAGCATAAATATGACAATTTGGCTACAAGCAAGGCCAAGCATATCATATCGTGTTTATTAAATTGTTTGAAGATGGGAAGAGATCAATTTTGATTGTATACGTTGATG
This sequence comes from Erythroxylum divaricatum, assembly GCA_025434745.1. Lineage (NCBI taxonomy): Eukaryota > Viridiplantae > Streptophyta > Magnoliopsida > Malpighiales > Erythroxylaceae > Erythroxylum > Erythroxylum divaricatum. The sequence continues at coordinate 12,535,824 of JANTPM010000009.1, forward strand.
AAATGGTTCTCAAAGGAAATATACTCTAGATCTTTTGAAGGAAACTAGTAAACTTGGTTGTTAACCTGCTAGCATGCCTTTAGAAAGAAATTGGAAGCATAATATCTCTGCAGATGATCCTAAAACTAACAAGGAAAGTTATCAATGTCTAATTGGGAGGCTAATCTTCCTACCACTTACCACACCCAACATTGTTTATTAATAATCAAGTTTTAGGTTTCAAGCATTTTTCTACCTTAACTAGGAACATATGACACAACTAACAACATTTACTATAAAAAATTTCTTTATTGCTTTTGCACCATCTTTTAGGTTACAATTTGAATCCCTTTTCTTATTTGTGATCTTTTGGACGTTCGAGCTAAAATTCTTTCTTTTTGGATCTATCTCCTTATGTTTTTAACTTTACTAATGGTTCATCGTCATGAGATTCTTTATATTTTATTTTTTTGCCAACTTGTAATAGAGTGAAGAACTCAACTCTCTTTCTTCCCCTTCTCTTTGTGAATTGCTATCAAAGAGCTATCATAGTCATTATGGTAAACGGTAAAATTTTCCTAGCCAAAGAAAAGTGTAAAGTTGCTTGTGTTTTTCATTTTTCTTTTCACCATGATAAAATTTGTTTCTACAAATCCTGTGTTTTGAAGATCCTGTAATTGAATGCCTGAAATTGTATAGATGTGCATCTTATGTCTACAGTGATTTATGCCTACTTGATTACATTCATGTTCATCTTGGATGTTGGTCATAAAAACATTGTTTTCTGCATCCCTTTTTTTAGTTCCATTTAACATTATTGCTTGGGGAGGAAAAGCTGGGAGAAAAGGCTTATATATTATGAACAATGTCATTTAAGTCTTGGGTGAGTTGGTCATGTTGTTTGCGGCGCCTGAATCTATAACCCATAAATGACAAGGATTTCTGCAAGACATTAAATCCAATTGAACAGGAAGGATTACCTGACAAAGCTAATGAACTCGCATGTGATGTTTTACTTAGTTGACCCATCAACCATCTAAGCTTATCAATACCTTCACTGCTGAATTCCCCCAGTTCTTGTAGCTTTTGTTGATTATGTTGAGTGATGCCAGAGCTAATGAACTCGCATGTGATGTTTTATTTAGCTGACGCAGTAGCCTTCTAAGCTTGCCAATGTCTTCACTGCTGAATTCCCCCAGTTCCTATAGCTTTTCTTGATTATTTTGAGTGATGTTGGCCAAATTAGAAGACTAGTTTCCTTTGTTGCCACATTCTCAGCTTGGTGGTCTACCATCCAATTTCAAGCAACTTTCTTTGGTGTGTCGATTTCTTACAGTTTGTACTTCAAAGGCTGTCTTTGAGGTCTCTAATAATTCGATTCCGGCAACTTACTCTATAATAGATTGGCATATTATGTGACTGATTTCCCTCCTAGTCTTCTTGTTCTGGCTTTTACCTTTATTTCATATACTTGAGCAACATCCTTAACCGTAGAGTAAATTTGTTGAATTGTCTCCAAATCTCTTTTGTGATTGGGAGAAACGTGCAGGTATCACTAATTTCAGGTGTCTCAGAACTCTGTAGCCATGACATAATAAGAGAGTCCTCTTCATCCCAAACTTTGAAACCTGTTCAGGATGCGTTCCCAATAGGTTACTGATAGAAACCAGAAAAGAAAGATAATAGAAGTAATTGAATAATAGAACTTTATTGATAAATTT
>JANTPM010000009.1:12572993-12589631 GCA_025434745.1 Erythroxylum divaricatum
TATCATGGACTTCATTAATTTGCTTATAGATCAATATCAATATGAACATCAAATTAATGAAATATGTCTTTCTTTATGTATTCATAAAGTATGTACACAACTTTGTACAATGCGCGCTAAAAGCGATTGCCTTTAGGGCATTACTCTAACATTTATTACATTTTTTGATGATGCTACTTGCAAGACTCAGGAATTTATGTTGAAAATAAAAATTTAGGTGTTTAGGACCTTTCAAAATTTTCATCCTATAATGGAAAGGAAGATGGAGAGAAAGTTAAAGTGTTTATAAACTGAAATGGAGGTGAGTATACCTCTGATGAGTTTGAGGAATATTGTGCGAGACATATCATAAGACATAATAAGATAGAACTTGGTACCGCACAACATAATGGTATTATCGAGAGAATTAATAGAACCATTATGAAGAAGGTTTAATGTATACTAACCACACTATGCATGATCAATAGAACCTTATATGTTCTATCAAAGCTTAACATTTTTTAGAGAGTATGGAAAGAGAAAGATCCAACATATTCACATATAAAGGTGTTCAAATGCAAAGCTTCCAGGAAAATAACAAATGAGAAAAGATCGAAGTTGGATTCAAAGACTACTCCTTGTGTATTTTTTGGTTATAGAGTTAAGGAGATTGATAATATGCTCTATGGCCCTAAAAAGCATAATGTTTTTAGAAGTAGAGACATAATCTTCTATGAGCATGAGATGGGTGTATATCGCATCAAAGAAGACAATACTACTTTTAGCGGTTTATCGTTTGGTACTGCATATTCTACCCCTAGTTCAACTTCCATTGATCAGTCTACCGGAGAAGAAGGAAAAGGATATGAGTTAGACTGGGATGATGATGGTTAGGTTCCATATGATGGAGATGAGTCCCATAAGCCACATCATGTATATTACTCACAATATCTAGATATTATTGTTATGAGTCTAGGCCCATTTTAAAGACTTTTATTCATTTAATTTCACTAAATTTAGGATTTATAAGTGTTATTTGTATTCATGGATCAAAAGAAACAAAGATCGGGTAGATTTGAGGTAGAAACTAATGAGTTGAAGCTATTTTCAGAGTCCATGCCTGTATCAATGGTAGACATAATTGTGTTGATGAATGTGTAATCTTTTGTAACTATGTACGAGTTAAAGGACGATGCTTAAGGACTTACACGATTATATGGAGTTAGATATAGTTATGTAAGTGAAGGATATTAGACATAGTCATGAAAGTGTAGAACACAACCATGAATGTTGATTGTGTAAGTCAATGAGACTATATATCAAAGTAACATTGATTTTTTAAGGGACACGGTCACTATATATAGTCATATGGAAGACCATGTGTGGTTCAAAATATTATCCTTTAAAGTTTGAAAGGTTAGACACGAGACAAAAGTTATATAAGATAGAAACACATGATAATATAAGAGTTTTAGAGTCCAAATAACATTTTTTAACTACAATTTTATTGAAGTTTGAATTCTAGGATTAGTGAGATTAGTATTGGTGTGTTTATGTGTATGTGTGTGTGTGTGTGTGTGTGTGTGTATTTATACTCAATTCTAGAAGTTTTGAGAGTAATAACAAAAGAGTGAGCTAAAGAGGTCAATTGTAGTTGTCTTGTAAGGGTTTTTTTTTTAGTATGATAGCTCAAAAACTTGATCACTTGTATCTTACTATTTTTGGATTTATTTTCAATATGTCCCATGATTTTTACCTCTATAATGGAGGGATTTTCATGTTAAACCCTATGTCCAATTTATCTTTCAATCGTCTTTATTATGTAAGTAGTTTGTTATTAGTTGAGTGATTCCATCAATTCTGTGAGCATTATTGGTTGAAGTCTCAAAATTATTTTATTAAAATAATTTAGATATTATTATTAAAATATTTAGATAAAGATAATTGATTTGTAAAAAAATATTTGAATGTTTAATGTTTGTAATTAATTAAAATATGAGTTTATAATTAGTTTGATAAATACCCATCCAACTACTTGTTTCTTATATCAAGAAACGAGTTCAAACATTCAATAGTAGAATTTGTGAGAATTTCCATCTTATAGGTTTTGATTTATAAATTAATATTTGTAATTTATAGTTAGAGAATATTGATATTATGATTCCTTTTTTCACTTATAATAATTTTTTAAGTGTTCTATTTCTTCCAATATTAATTATACTCTATTTATCTAATTATTTCAATAAATGGTATTAATTCTAGGTTAGGGTGTCTAAATCTACTTAATGTATGCTCTACGGTTACCACTATAAGTAGATCTTCCACATTAAAAAATAAATTAGATATTATTTCAATTTTTTGAGGTATTAGGCATTGTTCATGCATACAATTATTGTTTATGAAATAATGAGATCTATCACTCTTAGCTTAATGTAGTTTGAGATAAGACAATGGCAGCCAAATTTAATGTTGAGAATTTCACTGAGAATAATTTCTCATCATAGAAGTTGAAGATGAAAGCTATCCTTAAAAAGAATAATTGCATTGCATCTATTAGCAGAAGGTTAACAAACTTCACAGATGATATCGAATGGAATGGGATAGACACGAATGCTATTGTAGATCTTCATTTAATGTTAGTATGAAATTTGTCAAGTGTAGAGGAAAAGAAAATGACAAAAGAGATATGAGATCATCTCATAAATTTATACAAGATCAAGTCACTCGATAATAAAGTTTTTCTTAAGAGGAAACTTTATACTCTTCGAGTGTCAAAATCCATTTAAATGATCAAGCTCATTAATGATTTGACTCCTTTGTTGTCTTAAACTCACATTATTAAATCATATAATAGAGTCATATGAACCTGTTAAACTTTCACTTCAAATTCTATATGATTCATATGATTAACTCATTATTAACTTAATTAATAATCTTCTTACAAGTTACCTATTCTTTGGTGATGTTACAAAAATGGTTCTAACAGAAGAAAATTGGTGTAAGAATAAGGAAGATAGGCAATTTGGTTTATAACATAAGTCAAAGCTTTAACTATAATAATAGGGAGATCAACACAACATGGTCCATCGAGGAGACAAAATTATAGTAGATTAAAATTAAGAAGTAATAAGAATTTAAGATGCTATAACTATGGCAAGAAAGGTCACCTGAAAAAGTATTGTTGAAATTTAATAATAAAAATGTTAATTCCTTAAAAAAAATTCAAGTATTTTAGATAATGGCAATGCTTTGTGTTGTAAAGTAGGAATAATAATTGAAAGTAGGAAATCATTATTTTTCATAGGACTCTTTGATTCAAGACCTAATTTCATATGAAATTTAGATGAGAATGATTTTATCATTACTAACCGAGATTAAAATGATCTATATATAGTTATGATGATTATCCTTTAAGGGTTGTTACTATTAAAACCATCAAGCTAAATATACATAATGGTATGATTTGTACTCTTTAAGAAGCATGATATATAAAGCGCATAAAAATATTTTGTTAATTTAAGGTGCACTTATACTTATGAAAGGGAGAAAAAATAAGTGCAAATTTCTACGAGTCAAGGGGAGAGATATTGCTAAAAGAAGAAACATTAATCACTTCGAGTAGTCCAACTAAGACATTTTCAATGTTATGGTATAAAAAACTTGAACATATATCTAAATAGTGAATGGAGATCTTTGTTGAGCAAATGTTATTCTCAGGGCTTATAGAGATATTACTGCCCTTTTATGAGTATTGTGTTATAAGTAAATAACACTATATAAAATTTAACAAAATAGGTTTAAAAATTAAGGTTATTCTTGAATTGGTTAACTCTAATATGTGGCAAGCACAAGTTCTATCCCTAAGGGGGTAAGGTACTTTGTCTTTATTATTGATGATTATTCCAAGAGTTGTTAAGAGTATCATATCAAGATGAAAGAATATGTATTCCCTCTCTTCAAAGTTTCAAAGGGCACATTAAACTTGATTCTAGTAAAAAGATCAAATGCCTTAGTGTAGATAATGGAGGAGAATATACTAGCAATGAATTTGATAAATTGTGAAAAAAAATACAAGAAAAGATAGTTTATAGTTGCATACACTCCTTAATAAGACGAAATAGCAAAGCGAATGAATATAATTATATTAGAAGGAACAAAAGTGATGTTGAGAGCTATAGGCGTAAATGAGGCTTTCTAGGTAAAAGCAGTTAATGCCCCCTATTATATAGTGAATCAGATTCCATCATCTACAATTAAGTTGAAAATGTTAATAGAGTGGTGGATTGAGAAGCTAGTAGATTATTTCAATCTCCATATATTTGAAGGTCTTGTGTACATGACAAATAATGTAAAAAAAACATAAAGTTGGATCTAAAATATAGAAACGATTATTTTTAGGATATGCTAACATAATGAAGGGCTATCACTTATGAGATTAGGTTATTATTAGTAAGGATATCACCTTTGTAGAAGATAAATTACAAAAGAAAGAAAAAATCAACATCAATTCATAAAGAAGCTTAGAGACTACTATAAAGGTGAAAAAGTAATTTCAAGTTTCTTTTGAAGCCATATTAGAGAAAGATATTTTAAAACTAGCTAAGTTTAAAGCTCTATGAGTTTGTCTATTAAATCAAATAAAAGACTGTAAAATTATCACAAATTATATAATGGAGGATAATATAGCATACTACCTTTTAATAGAGAGTAGAGAGCTATTAACTTCCTAAAAAACACTTAAGAATCCAGACGTCTCTTAGCAGATAGTAGCAATACAGGAAGAAATTGAAACTCTATGTAAAAATAAAAACCTGTGCTATCATTACAAGAAATGAAGCCAATTGGCAATAAATAGGCTTTCAAGATTAAGTGAAATATTGAAAATCAAGTGGAGTGATATCTTGTAAGATTGTCAGTGAAAGGGTATACTCAAAAGAAAGGAATTGATTTGAATGAAATACTTTCCCTTGTAATTCAGCTTACTAAGTTTAGAGTAGTCTTGAAAATATGTGTTATATTTAACTAACATGTACAGAAGTTAGATAAGAAAATTATTTTTTTCATAAAAATTTTGAAGAAGAAATTTACATACTCTAATTAGAAGGTCTTAAAGAAAAGGAAAAGCAAACTTAGATACAACAAACTTTAATTTTTTTTAATTATGAGCCTTCATTATAGTTTTAAATAGGCACCAAAATGTTAGTATAAGAGATTTGATTCCTTCGTTATAAATCTTAAATACAACAAACTTAATGGAGACCCTTATGCATATTTTTAATAGATTTGTTGATAGTGATTTCATTATCATGTTGTTGTATATTGATGAAATGTTAATTGCAGGCCCCAAAAAAGAATGTATTAAAGAACTGAAAGCATAGTTGGCTAAGTAATTTGAAACGAAGGACTTGGTATTAACAAATAAGATTCTAGAAATGCAGATTTATTGAAACAAAATTAACAAAAAGATACGAATTAAAGAAGGTTTTGCAATATTTCGGCATGCAAAACTATAAGCTATTTTTATTTATATTAATTTCAAGTTATCATATAGTATTAGTCCTAATAATGAAGATGAAAGGATGGAAATGTTTTGAGTACCAAGCATTTACTCTGAGAGTTAATGTTTTTCAATATTTATATAAGACTAAACATTACACATAGAACGAGAATAGTTAGTTACTACATAGTAAGTCCTGGTAGAAAGCATTAAAATACTATAAACACTGTCGGAGCCTGGCTTGAAGCCTAATTAAAAGCTCGATCTCGTTCATACCAAGTCCAATTATTATTTATGTAATTTAAAATTAAAAATGACATTATTTTTATATGAAAATTTTAAACTTTCGGTCAATTTTAGCCGGATAGTTAAAATTTGAGTTATACTAAAACTCAAAATTTAAAAAAGAAAAAAAGATAACTCAAAATTTAAAAAAGAAAAAAAATGTTTGAGCTTGACCCAAAACATAATCAACTCGTCCATTAACTTTAAATCGGGTCAACTCAAATTGGGTCAAGTTGGGCTATATATATAAAGTTTGCACATAATCAACTATGAATGTTTCTACAAGTTCGGTCTATTTTGAAATATCAATAATGTTAATCTCTGTTAAAAGTCTTTTAAAACATTAATTTTTTTATTACGTTTGGTTTTCAATCAACGATTTTTTTAATTTATGAATTATGAGAGAATAAAATTATGTGACGTATCCAAGTTAATCCCTCCAAAGTCCAAACATTTATTTGGAAACGTCGCTGTTACTTAGGTGACAGGCACATAATGTCAGAATGATATTTTATTGGACGAAAATAGATTATGTTTCTGTGCCCTTTTTCTTCTTCACTTGTGTTTGTATATGTGTGTGTTAATTTAATGTACGAATAAATAGACACCTCCTCTTCTTGATATCCATTCATTGGATTTGGAAGTTCATCTATTTTCAAATCCTTCTAAGGTCAATTCCCAAGCCTTCCTTGCTAAGTTTCTCCCCCACATCTCTCCCTTCTCCCTCTGTGGAAAACTCTCTTCCCTTTTCGGTTTCCTTTTAAGAACCGTGTTCCTTTGATCTGTCTGTCTTTTCTGGGCTTCGAAAGTTCCTAGTGTTAATCCCCTAACATTATTTCTTTGTGTGTTTGAATTTGGAATTGGTTATGGGCCAGAATCTTGTGAGCCAAAGTCAATCCAGAGACGAGTTGCTTTATCAACTAGTTACTTCTGGAGATGTTAATTCCATTAGAGCACTTTGCAGGGAAGGTGCTAATCTTGAGGTAAATTATCATAACAGCACCTCATGTTTATTCCGACGCGGAGTATTTAATTATGTTTCTGTGCCCTATTAATAAAAAGTATCGACTTTTAAATGTGGATAATTCATTGTTAAATGGTGTTCTTATTTGGTTTTCGGTTGCAGTGGATTGACCAAGAAGGAAAGACCCCTCTTATTGTTGCTTGTATGGATTCTGGATTATTCAATGTTGCCAAAGCTTTGATTGAATTGGGAGCCAACGTTGATGCCTATCGTCCTGGTTAATTTCATTCCGATTATGCTTTATGATGTCTTTTGCAGGTGCTAGTTGGTGGCTTAATAACTAAATTTGATGGATACTGACAGGGCGTCATGCTGGCACTCCATTGCATCACGCAGCAAAAAGAGGCCTGCACGAGACTGTTAATTTACTCCTTTCAAGTGGAGGTGTCGCCTATTATCTTTGACTTTTACAAGGAATAATATCTTATGGAGAGTATTTATACTGTTGGTGACGGATTTCATTTGCACTGATCTCACAGCAAATGCTTTGGTTAGGAATGATGATTGTCATACCGCTCTTGATGTTGCCAGAATAAAGGGTTATACGAACGTCGTCCGTGCCATCGAGGTAAGCTTAGTCATGGGAATTGTTATTTGTCAAAAATACTCGTTATGATTTTAGTGATGGATGTTAATGAGAATCTTTTATGTTGGAGTTTATCAGAATCACATTGGCTTCTTTTCTGGCTGGCTGCGGGAATTTTTTGGTCCAGGTTTTCTCGAAGCATTAGCTCACAAATTTTTATCAAGAAAAGTGTATGTATAATTTTAAATAACTCTTATTTCTTAAAGGTTATTTCTTTCCATATAGTTACTTTAGTTCCCTTTATATGCCGATCACTGTCTTATTATGGCATGTATGCTAATTAGATCGTTGAATGAACTCCGACTCTGTGTTGGTGACTTGAATTTTTGTGTCTTCGCCATAGAAAGCACTATATGGGCTGACAGTAACTTGTTTGACTTGCAGTTGGGCTGTCGTTACCCCTTGTGGTTCCAGTAATCCTTCGAAGCCACCAAGGTTGCAACTTGCCATTTATCCTACCCTTCAGGTTTGTCAAATTTGAAAGTTTTGCTTCAAGCTTGTGATCTACTTACGTAACCGGTCAATTTAATGTTTGTATTCGAGCATTCTCCTGTATAATGTTGTGTCCAGGTTAGTGATATGGCACGTTAACTTCCATTTTCAAACACCTTTGATGCCAATTTTCCTGCCGAGGTGTTTTTAGCCCTAGCCTGAGTTACTTGAGTTCATTTCTTACTTCTTAAAGGCCGCTTGATTCTCAGGTCGTGGCACAGCTATTCATTAATCTATTTAGATCTGTAATTGCTAGAAAAACATTAATGTACTCTAATTCCATTGGTCCTGATGATTGTCAACTTCTGGATCTAGGCTATCTCAAATAATTGAAAACAGTGGCATGTTAAGGAATCGAAGATTTATTCTTCGGTAAAATCTGCTTAAAAGTTGCATAAGCATGATATGGAACTATTAGTGATGCTTCATAACAGTGCATGTGATGTCAATCTGGTCTGAACTGGATAAACTCTGAATAAGTATTGTGTAACAGGGTTTCATGGATCTCTGTAGTTCTGTTGCACCATTTGTTTTAAAGATGGATATCAACTTGCTAGCCTTAGCCTTGATGCTGCTGTATTTAGGTTTTCATTCCTCGTCTATGTTTAACTAACTACTCTATTTAGTTTTGGTGTAAAAGAAAGACATGGGTCAATGGAAACATTCATTATTGTTAACCGTTTGATCCAGTCCAACAATAGTCTGTTGTCTATATTTGCCACCATTAACTTGTATTATCACTTAAAAGATAGTTTTGGTGAATGAACAGGAATCGCAGCCTCGCACAATCATTTCTCTTTGGAAGGCCAAAATTGAGGAACCCAAATTTCATCAGCCAGATCCTGGACTCATTATATTCGATCAACCTACAGGTTAATTTTCATCACGGTTCTCTTCTTGCCTTCTGAAATCACCAATCTATATACTGAATTGATTCAATTTTATGGTTCTCTGTTCTATTTTCTATCTTATATTTCCTTTTGTAGTTGATAGTTTGTCCGTGTAATTTCTTCTTAGAAAATAAGGATAGTTAGTGTATTGTTTGGCAAATTTAAGTCTAGAGAGTCAAATGGTAACTGGGAGAGATGGGAGCTGGAAATGGTATACCCTTATACTGTCCTTTCAGCTAATCTTAATATAGTAAATATTTTGAGGAACATATGAATGCTGCATTTTAGTTTTATTTTATACTTAAGCCATGACCGCAAGGAAATGTCAGTGACCTGGGTGGGAGATATCATTGGATCAAGGAACTGATTATTTGAGGATGGCAGTGATGTTCGTTCTGTCCACACTCTGCAATGCCGGAACCAACATGTTTAGCATCTTCAACTTCATCATGCATCTGAGGATCTCTGTAGCATCAGATAAATTGCTGAATGAATACTTGTACATAAAGTCAGACCTTTTAGTGTCACCAGTATAATGGATATGACAATTGATGTTTTAATGTGGCATAACCTCATTATATATTGTTTACTTCTCTTGAGGATGACCAAATGTATGTTCCTGAATGCGTTTGGTGCTTTTACCAGAAACCAGATATAAATTTGCGTCTGAAAAGGAAGGTGACAAGCAACAGCTCCACTGGTTATATGATGCATGCAGAGGGATTTCTCAGGTATCCATCTTTACTGATACCCCTTGTACATTGACTGAGCTGTGAAGTGCTTGACGATCGTAATGACAATTTGGCATTTGAGACATAATTTGAGCGTCTTCCATGGTACTTAGCTAGCTCAAGGAGGTAAATCAAACACAATATGATCATTAAAATCGACAACTGCAATGAGTAAGACGGTAAAAACCTGAATTTGACTTAACTGTCTGCGATGTGGTAATGTGTGTGATGAAAGTTCGAATTGATATTGGCTCTGGAAATCTGATAATTTCAGATTCTTCGTCGGCCAGTGAATCAGAACACTCCAACTGAGGTTCCAGGAAATGAAAATCAAACTTCTGTAGAAGCTGTGGAATTGGCAATGGCCTTAAATGCCTCCATTCAGTCTGCCAGAGAGGATAGACCGGATACTCAGTCGGGAGGTTCAGCGCGTGGGGACAGCTTGCGTGGATGGGATCCAGCAGCGAGCAGCAGTGGATGGATAAATGAGGCGACAAATGCAGAGTACAATGGATGGGGTGTCGCCACAGAAAGTAGGGCCCAAACTCGTGGACAAACCCACACTAATACTTCCCCTGTTGTTCTACCAAACGAAGAAAATAGTGAATTGGTTTTACCAGCTCCATCAGCTCCTCCGGTTCCAGCTGAGGCTTTGGAAGAAGGGCCAGTGCACTACCCTTCAATTGATAGTAGTCCAGTGTACTACCCATCAATTGATAGTAGTTCACTGAACGTCTCTGTTCCTGCTATAGATCATGGGGCGTCTGAAAAGAGCGATATGAAGGATGGTGAAGGATCTTCATCGTGTATAGTATGTTGGGAAGCTCCAATAGAAGGTGCATGTGTACCTTGCGGGCACATGGTTGGTTGCATGACATGTTTGAGCGAGATCAAAACCCAGAAAGGTGTATGTCCCGTCTGTCGAACTAAGTTAAACCAGGTTTTAAGGCTCTATACTGTCTGAAAATCTGTCGCAAGTGAATGGATGTGAGCTTGTTTGGTGGGATGTTAATATGGGGTAGGATGAAGGAAGTGTGGGTGCAACTAAGCTGATCCTCGTTTGCAGTCAAGTGCAGCAGCAAAAGCCCCCTTGTTGATTGCAACCAATTCATGCCTTTTCTTCACCATGTCAATTGGCGAGTGCAACTGCTTTGAGGCAGGCAAAGCGGAGGAGAACTGCAAAATCAACTCGTTAGTCGTTCCAATGTGCCATCCAGCCTTTTTCTAGTAATGGTTGGTAGATAGCAAGATTCTTACTCAAAGACAGGAAGTCGCCAAAAACTTCTTGAGTGAACTAGCTTTGCATTATTTGGTGCAGTCTAGACAACCATGTTATTGTTGACTAGGCGAGGAATGAACCTTTAAGCAATGATTTGGTCTCCAGGTTACTGTTGTTGGGTGTCATTTGAAAGTCGGTCATCTAACTTGATGACAAGCACATAATCCGTGTCATTTAATGATTAGGAAAGTGAAAGAAGAGCCAATTACATCCACAATTTCTTAAATTATGTTACTTTCGTTGTGTCTTTCACATGACGTGATGAATTTAGTGGCTCTTAGGTGACCACATCAACACAGGCTGATCAGTATGGACCTATTCTGTGTTACCGTATCTGACCCATTTATTTATGTAGGTTCCGCATAAATGGATGGGTCAGGCACAAAGTTGGTCTACAAAAAGTGGACCAGAGAATTTGACGCCCCTACTTAGTAAGAAGTTATGATTGAATAACTTATTATTTTATTCTTAATTTTTGAATATTGTTTCATTTCTTTTTGTTACGAGAAGAACGAGATTATTTCTCCAATATCTTTTGTTTTTCAATATGGTAGCTTTGTCACCCTTTTTTATTCTTATCTTATGATTTAAAGCAATGCTTGATTTTTCTGATCTAGTGAGGGTTGATATTCTTTACCTAATATTATTATTAATTAATTAACTATAATATAATTAATTAAAATATAATTAAATAATTAATCAAAATTTTGTAATTAATTAATAATAATTAATTAAGTAGTTACAATATAATTAATTAAAATATGATTTATTCATTAATTAAATTAATTAATTATACTATTTTAATTAATTAATGTATTGTAATTAATTAAGTACACTATTTTAATTAATGAATAAATTATACGTTCTTCAGTATGGTAACTTTGCCACCATTATTTATTCTTACCTTATGACTCAAAACAATGCTTGATTTTTCTAATTTAGCAAGAATTGGTATTTTTACTTAATATTATTATTTATTTTTTATTACAATATAATTAAATATAATATAATATATTCATTAATCAAAATTTTGTAATTAATTAATATTATTATAATTAATTAATTAGTTACAATATAATTAATTAAAGTATATTTTATTCATTAATTAAAATAGTATAATTATACTATTTTAATTAATTAATGTATTGTAATTAATTAAGCACACTATTTTATTTAATTAATTATAATATAATTGATTAAAATATAATTAATTAATTAATTATAATATAATTAATTTTTATTTTTTAATAATTTTTACAAATTAACCACTACAAATAATAATAATATTCATTCATTTTTTACTAATTATTATAATAATATTTATTTCTATTTTTAATTATATTTATTTCCGTTCTTATTATCATTCTTAACCGAAGAGGACTCGTAAATGTATATATAGGAATCGCATTTGCCGGTGAAGGTGTGAAGACTTAAAGAGCTTTAGTAGTTTAAAAAATGAGATGACTACAGCATTCTACTGCGGAGGAGGACAGGGTAGGAGGCAGCGAAATTTGTGTGCCCACTCGAAGGCCAAGGTCACATGTATTTCCGGCTTTTATATTAAACTTGTACATGGCGACCTTTTCTTTTTAGCTCTAGGTGGCAGGCTGGCAGCAACTGACCCATAAACATCGGTACCCATTGATGCAACAACGCCCTTTTGCTTCTTAACGTTAGCACATGACTTGCCTCAAGAGATTTATGGAATCGTAAAGATGGTAGAGTAGCCGCACAGCACAGAGATAACCCAATCTTCCGGGAGGAGATCCTCCGGTCCTGTAACCCTATTTTGACCATGTTCTAATGATTTTTATCCACACATTTACATAAGACTTGGGCTTAGAATAAGTTAAACGGCACAAGTTCCAATTTCTCAATTTCTGACTTTGAAATATCTTTATTACGGATATTATTTTATTTTATTCTGTTTCATAAAATCTCAGTCATTTATTTTGTAAGATTAACGCGAGATTCACACGAAACTTATATAGAATCTATATAAATAAATAGCTAAAATTTATTAGACATAATAAGATACTATAATATTAGACAGAAGCTCTTTTTACTCCTTCCAAGTTGGATAAATAGGGTGTAGTTCCTTGATAGAGAATGTTGAGATGTAAAAGAAAGTGAAAAGGACAATTAAGGGAGTCTGAGAAAGGAAGACAAAATTTATCTGATGTAGTCTTAAAGGCGTATCCTGCCAACTTAACATCAACTTTTTTTTTAAACGTTTTCTTTATATAAGAATTTCAACTCATAAATAAATAGTTTTTAAGGTAAAAGACATTTAAAAAAAAAGTCCCTTGTGGTTTAAGTATTAAAAATGTTTGTGAACTCAAATTTCTAAGAAAATCTTTTTTTAAAATTTTAAAATGCACACAATATAAATAATACAAGTAGCTAATTAAATGTCACTGATATGATAATTTAAGTTAACTTTTATATTTGACATGAATTAATTAAATATAAATTTATTTTATAATTTTCAATAGATATAATAAATTATTCATTTAATTATTTCAGTCACATTTGATTGGTTCCATGTAATTTTTATATTTTACTGTTATTTTTAATGAATTTAAAAACAGCTTTTAATAAAAAATTATAAAAAAATTTAAAGATGAAAAATGTTTTAAAATTAATTAAAATTGCTGGGAGTACTGTGTGTCCTTTATCCATAGTTTTGTCTATACATGGATGGAAGTATAGTGATTATGATGTTTTACCAAGTTCATTCCTCGATATGGGCAACTGACCCTTCATCGTATCAGACTAGCTATCAGTCCTTTGGAGCATGCAACCTGGCGTGTACGCGAAGATCATAGTTGAAAACTACGAAGTACTTGATTAAAATTGACTTTAAAAGCCTTTGTTTAGTTGGTGGTGCAACAGATTTTATGCATTATTATACGACCTCGGGATGCAAAGACATTCACAGAATGGTCTAGTTAACAAAGCAATGGAAGGTCAATTCACGTCTTTGGATTCACCCGGCTTTGATGGGCTGTTCTTGGATTCATAGCTTAACGTTAATTTGTAACATTGTGGTTATATAAGATTACAGTAATTATGTTTTTTTTCCCTAATGCGTCCATCTCATGTAGGTAGAACCCTCAAACAGGCTTCATTTCAAGTCATTTGATACATAGCTAGCCACGTAGAAGTAGCAGTAGCCAGTGTATTCTATCGATTCGTTGCTTAAGTATGATATTGTTAGTCACTTTCAGATCCTGATGTCCCCACTTGGAGCTGGCGTCCTCCACGTCTTTCAGGACTTTGGGATAGTCACACATTCTAGTGTTGCATATAATTGGTTTACAGCTTTTCCTTGATCATCATAATTAGCACGTCCTCTGGGGAATCATCAATTACTGGCTGCGTTGGAGCAAAGATTCTGACACGAATCAAGGCCCCTGGGTTGACTGAGGATCAAGAGTCCTCCGATCCAGGAATGTTTGCTGAAATGTGATGAGCAGCTGCCACTGGCATTGTTTCATTTTTGACAGATGGTTTGCTGATGCCAGACTGGAGAGGAATGGATGAGTTGGTATATAATACGAACCTCCTAAGAGTCTGTCTGGGGGCGTCAGTGTCTGCTTCCACGAGACATTCAAACTACCTCAATAAAATTAGTGATCATGAAGATTTACAAACTGATAAGGACTTCATGAACTGTCTATAAATATAGAAAATCTTAAGTATAGATTTTCTTATTTGAATGAGCTTGTCATTATTATATAAAGGCCAAGTTATATCTGAACCCTTGAAAGAGTCTGTCTTGCTTTCTGTTACAAATGGAGTTAATGAGAAATTTATGGATGAAGTTGAGAGCTAACAGAAAAGCAATGATTTGGACCATTCTCCCACTCTCTTTTCTGCTTCCTTGAGGCGAAGGAATTGGTTTTCTCTCGTTGGTTCATGCGCACACTTTACATTTTGCTCTCGGATCGTTTTCCAGGAATATAAAGCATTTTGGAAATGATGACAGCTTCCACATTTTGGACAATGACCAGAAGACCCAAGCATTCTTAAAATTTTCAACTTATACCCCGAAAATTTGGAAAACAATCGTCTGGCTGATGTTTCTTCAAGTTCATAAATGAATTTGCAATCTAATATAAGGACATTGGACATTGGTTGGGTCGGTTGTGCTGGGTCTGAACTCAGTCATAACGACCCGTGGACCGATCGGTCCATTCTTCAAAGATCAGTTTTATGCTTATTGACTATGCCAAGTGTAGGTCCAATCCACGATTTCTATGGCCCATTCGTAGATGAAAGTCTCTCATGCACACGTAAAGACTTAAACCTAGCTACAGCTCCATATATAAGGTATAATTCTGTCATAACAGAGGTACGTAATCATAACCCTAGTTCTCTCCGCTCCCAACGAACCTACCTTCACCAAAAGACTGACTTGAGCATCGGAGGGGCTTATCAGGAAACAACCCCCGACGTGCCTTCTTTATTTTGTAGGAACCTTCAAGTCAAAATTCACATGTTCAGTAGTCAACTTCATGAATCCAAACAACAACGCACAGCCTCGCCAGAATCCCGCAGAACCAAACTTAAACTGAAAATTTCATGTTGTGCTAATTAATTTAGGGTTAAATTTTAGGATTTGAAATTTGTAGTCGCTGGAGTACAAAATTACCCTTTTGCCTACCACAATATTGAGTCTTCCTTGAAGACAAGTTTCGGGTGCTTATTAATTTCGGTTCTCGTGCGATGGATCTATAAAACAAAGAGGCTAAAGCCGGACGTTATCTTCAACGTGGCCATTTGAGTCCTTAATTTAGCAAGCAATAGTATGAACTACCTTTGCTTTGTCTTGCATGTAACTTGAATTTTATGAGGTATCTTGTACATTTGCTTTACCTGAATTTTATATGGAAGTTGCCAAGCATTTTGTTAATGATTCTTGGCCACTTATTTAAGAACTATTGTGTAGCGATATGGATCAAATGACATCAGGTCGCATGCAATCAATGTCATACGCATTTGTAATTTAAACCTTAATTGTAACTCATTATTGGTATTCATAGGAACCTTTATAATGAGGACAATTGTATTAGTTGCGTGACCCGTATGAAGGTTTCTATCAGCTAGAAGGATTTGCTTATTACTTGAGTTACCAAATTGTACTATCTTTCATTATTCTAGTTAACAAAAAATATCACCTACAGAAAAAAGAACATTGCCCATTATGTAGTCTATAAACTTACAATTTTCTAATCCTTCTAAATAGGGCGAACTGCTCATCTAAAGTTCATATGTATCCTGTAGTTCTTAACGTTGTGAAATATGCAAGCACATATATTAATATCTATATTCCAAATTTTGGAATGGGGAGTCAACTATTATAAATAGACTACAATTTTACATAAACAATAAGTGTAAACTTAAAGGTATGATGGGTTAAACCTAATGCAAATTTTACATTACTCTTTATGGCCTATTTAGTTCAAGGAATGCAATAGACAGGGAATAGAATAGTTATTCTTAGGAATAGAAAAGAAGAGGAATAGGATAGAATGAGTATTACTTTGTTTAGTTTAAAGAATGGAATAGATAAAGAATTTCTATTCCAATGTTTGGTTTGAAAATATAAACTTGGAATAAGAAAATGAATAAGTAACAAAAAGACCAAAATATTTTTTATTTATTTATTTATTTATTTATTTATTTTATTATTATTATTATTATTATTATTATTATTATTATTATTATTATTATTATTTATTTATTTATTTATTATTATTATTATTGTTATTATTATTATTATTATTATTTATTTGTTGTTATTATTATTATTATTTATTTTTATTGTTATTTGTTATGTATTATATATTTTTTTATTATTATTATCAAC
>JANTPM010000009.1:12614900-12629771 GCA_025434745.1 Erythroxylum divaricatum
TTTGTTAAACTAAGTTGGTTAAAACACAAAGTTTTGATGATAACAAAATACTAAAGTGTCAATAAAGTTGTTTAAGTGATGATAGGTAACCTTAAAGAGCAATGTTGCAAGATAACTTATAAAAAGCTTTATAATTAATGTTTAAAGCTTTTAGTAGATGAACAAGCTTTGACTAGAGTTAGAATATTTGTTTAGAGATGTTTAAGAGGTGATTTAAGGCTTGGAAACACTGTTTATCCAATGTTTATGAGAAGGGGATATGGAAACACTGTTTATCCAATCATGATATATTACCCAACATTCTTTTTCATTCCTTACTCTTTCCTTTATTCTCATACCAACTAACCAAGTACTCCTTTAGTTATTTTTTCAATCCTCTAAGAATATCAAATTATAGATGGTTAATTGCAAATGATTAACTTTGTTTATCTTCATCAGACTAAATACTTTTTATCAACTGTAGTTTTAGCTTATTGAAACTGACTTATTCTTTTATGTTCATAAGTTTAGATGCCCTCAATTTCATATTTAGTCTAACTAGCAATATATTAGATTTGGCTTATCTTCTCACAATTTATGTGAGGAGAATATTTTTTTTAAAATATCATCATTGTTTCGTTTTCTTCTTTCTACTAGTCTATCTCTTTTCTCTTCCAAAACTATAATTTGATTGGCTCTAATTGCACTTAATCTGAAACACTTCTTTCACTTTTTATCTTAGTTTCCTTCTTTGCTCTTAAACTTGCAAAGAATTTATGAAATATGTTCAAAATACTTATAACAAGTACGTAAACTCTTTCAAAACAAGTATTTTTACTCAAATATCTTTATAACACTTAAAGAACCTTATGAATTTGTTTCTTATTTTATAGACCTTCCTTAGGAATTGATAAATGCAATGCCACTTATTTTATATACTTCCAACTCTTGAATGTAAAATACAAATTTGTTTATAATATTACTTGCCTAAAAAATCTTATTTGATATATATTTTCCTATATTAGTGATGATTACAAAAATGAGATGTTAAAGGCAATAATTATGAATAAAATCTTAAAATTTTATTGTCATGATGATGATGATGATGTGTGAGTTTGACTTGGAACATTTCAAATAGGATTAGAGCATGATTCCACTAATATGATGTTAGGATAATAAGGGTGAAGAGTGGCACTAATAGAAAGTTCACAAGCAATAACGCCTCATATAAGCTTCTTATTCATTTCCATATTAGAAAACGAGGAGAGATTATATATTGTAGATTGACCTTTGATAATGACATCAAAAGACTAGGGAAATATTTTGATATCTCACATGAGAGTTGGGTGTCAAATTCATATAAAAAGGAATGAAGAGATGAAACCCTTTAATAAGCTTATATAAAAGATCACTAATTAATTCTTATATACTTATTGTTAGGCATGTGGTTTTCTTAATTCTAAATAAGAAGTCCTTGTTACATAAATTTATACTTAGGGCTTACACCTCTAATCAGACTCAATTGAGAAAATTGTATCAAACTTCAAAATGGTAAGAAATAAGTTAAATCAACTTAAAGTAATTAAAGATGTTTAAGGTTAATTTATTAAAGACTTACTGCTTTTTTAGAAAGTAAATACTATCATAGCTTAACTCAAAAAGGAATATAATCTATCCTACATATAAAAATTCTTCAAAAGATGTTATTACCAACCAAACTTTAAAGAATCATCAAGAATCATAGTTATAAATGACAATTACAATCCAATCTTACAAAATCTAGCAATTATTTTAAATTAAATCACTTCTCAACCGCGAGTCATTTGCTATGGACAATCTTTAAGTCATTGGGAAGCATTTCAAGTGTTTAGTAGTCTCCAATTTCCTTTGATCCATAAGCATGAGGTATGGATTTTATGAGTTATTAAATGCAACTTGATTTTTCCAATAAAATACCTTTATTGAGTGTTCCTTTCGAGTGTTCTAGTTTTGAAAAATCCTATGATTGTGCTCTAACCAAATGCTATACACTAGATAGCTTAGAGAAATTTTGAATACTAACTAGTCACTTGAATTTTAACTGAGTTTATATAATACCAATCTTGAATTACATTCTAGTTTTCTTTAGGAGTAGTGAGGTTTACATAGTTGAAGAATATGGTTCCATATATTTTTTATGTATTGGTACTAAAAAGAAAGGCGATCCAAGCTTTAAACCCCTTAATTACATATGATACATTAAGATGATATGTTAAAGAATCTACACATCTTATCCACCATATTTATTTTTCCCTTTGAATGCTAAACAAATTATGAAAGTAGCTTGAGGGTGAGCTTGTTTGAACCATAGCATCTTAAACTAAGTTACCTTAAAGTGTTAAGTTTTTAGTAAATTCCTACAAGAATTATTGCTAAAGTTTGCCAAAGTTTTTTTATTCCACTTAATGAAATTTAACCAAACACTTGGTATACATAAACAAATAAACCCTAATTCAAGACAAATTCTCAATCTTTATCCATTAACAATCACTAATTAACAATCAAAACCAAACACAAACTCCATATGAACCAAAAATATCAACCGTGGATTGTTAATCATCGGAGAAAGGAGAGGAAGGAGAAGAGGACAATACCTTCAGTTAAGCCCGTCGGAGAAGATGACACCGGAGACGCAAGAGGTCGACGGCCACAACACAGCTCCAGACGGCGGCGATGGAAACAAACGGAGGAGGCAGATCGAAGGAGGAGGAAGACAACGTAGGCATGGGGAGGGCAGGAGAGTTGCGGGTTGTTTATTAAACCAAACGATGTCGTTTTGATTATGTTTTAAAGTTTACAAATTAACTGTTGCAACAACATTGTTTGGTTTTATATTAAACGACGTCGTTTTGTTTTATCTCAAACAACATTGTTTTGTTCAAGAAGCGAAGAGGTTCTTAAATTAACCAAAACGATGTCGTTTCGGAAAAACCAAATAACGTCGTTTTCGTATAGTTAAAAGACGACGATTGACAACGATATTTACTGACGGAAGCTAGTGACGGAAATTTATACCACCGCTAAAGTAAAATTACCAAACAACATTTCTGACGCATAGAGTATTTCCATCGGTAATTACCGAAGGTTTATTTTCGGTAATTAAAATTGCTTCTAAATTAGTGGTCCTTGTTCACAACACAGTTTTTTTTTTCCTACACTCATTCATTCATCTCAACTTCGCCCCTATATTTGATTACTTTGCTGTGATTCTTTCATAACACACTTTAGATTCATGATTAAAATGGATTAACCCTACTGCCTACTCACCTTTATTTGATGACCAACCTATTATTTAAAGATAAACTCACTGGCTGCCTCTTCAAGACAGGAGATTCCTAGTTCAATTTTCAGGTTCTGGGATATAAAAGAGAGAGAAAGACAAGGCCATCACTGATCACCAATCCTATTTGACTTATTATAATTACTTTTGCGTTTTTCTAGGCAGTAGTAGTATACATGTTTTGCCGTTTATTTATGTAGGCTATCTAATAACCAATTTACCTTTTTCCCATACTAAAAACTAAGATGAGACAGCCTCTACACATATATGACTCAAGCAGAACATGTTAATACTTACGGACCATTTTGCTGTTGATTTGATTTATATCTATAAGTTAACTCACATTACTGTCATGCACAAGAAAGTAACTTAATCTGAATTGAATTAAGGTAAAATTCGACCAATAAAGATAAGTAACTTGGAATGGTATGGGCCATGGTTGGGGTATGGAGACAAAATTCGAGTGTCAGAAAGTAATTTGCAATAGAAAATTTGTTTACAGTCTACTCTGGTGACTGAAGGGAAGGAAGGAACTGTCATTCAATACTACTGGTTAAGGAAAAGAAAAAAAGAAAAAAGAAAAATTTTACCCTCTTACAAGACTCTTTTCACTGTCTGTCTCCAACTCAGCCTACTTGTCCAAAGCCCTAAAAGCTGAAACTGTTCACTTCTTTCTTACTCTACCTATCTCTATCTCTGCTCCCAAAAATATCATCAACAACATGATTATTAACCGGTGAGACCTGAGTTGCTTGACCTTTTTAAGGAAAATAACCAATCACTAACCATTTTTCAGAAAACTAAAAAAGATAGAGCGAAATGATATACGTTTCTAATAGTAGCGATCACAGGCTTTGAAGCTTTTCTAGTTTTTGCTCAATCAAACAAACTCCGAGACACCAAACAAAGAGGAGTCCTTTCAGCTATCTCCCATCAATCTCATCATCATCTCCGTCTCTCTATATTAAAGAAATCTTCCTTTGCTTCTCCACTTCAAGTTTCTACCTTCATTTCTCTCTCTTCAAATATGGAAATTTGTATGTGATATCAGCCAATTGTAAGTTCCTCCTTTGTTTCCTTTTCTTACTCCTCGGTCTTGGTCTGTTTGTTTGTTAGAGTCTGGTTTGTTTCCATTAACAGGAACAATCTGATAATTTTTCAGAAACATCCCACCTTTCCGCGATCATCAAGAAACCTGAAGATTCACTGCTTTCCCTTCTCCAAGTCTCAATCTTTGTCCATCTTGAGAACTTGTGCATATCCTCTTTCTCTTCCTTTGTTTATAAGGTTTCCACTTTCAAGTGTTTGAAGCAGAGAAGTAACCCTAGAAGAAGTGAGTAGCGTATACAACAACACCACCATTGTCTCAGGTTAAGACAGACCAGTCTCCTTCATAGAATCAAAACAAGAAGCCAGAAAAAAGAAGTCGTTTTTAATGGATTCACTTCCAGAAATGGGCGGTTCCAACTCAGAAAATACAAGCTTTAGCACCATAAACAATACTGCTTCAACCACCATATCAGTGGCAAACTCATCATCTTCTCCACCGCCATCATCCACCTCTAGCCGCTACGAGAACCAAAAGCGTCGTGATTGGAACACCTTTGGACAATATCTCAAGAACCACAGGCCTCCACTATCTCTCTCAAGGTGCAGTGGTGCTCATGTTCTTGAATTCCTTCGCTACCTCGACCAATTTGGCAAGACCAAAGTTCACACACTAATTTGCCCTTTTTATGGCTACCCGAACCCTCCAGCACCGTGTCCTTGCCCTCTCCGTCAAGCCTGGGGTAGCCTCGACGCTCTCATCGGACGGCTCCGAGCAGCTTTTGAAGAAAATGGAGGCAAGCCTGAAGCTAATCCATTTGGGGCAAGAGCTGTTAGGCTTTACCTTCGTGAGGTCCGCGATTTGCAATCCAAAGCAAGAGGGATTAGCTACGAGAAGAAGAAGCGTAAGCGACCACCACAGCAACAAATCCAAGCTCTACCACCACCATCAGGTGCAGCTTAAAATAAAGAAAACACCTCTACCCTTTATCAATCAGTCCACAATATTATTGGCACTCTTGAAAAGATAATAGTGATTATTATCCATATGGAACTTCTGTCTATTTTCTTTCAATAACTTGTGGTACTCTAGTAGCATATTTTAGGGTTTTTCCTTTTCTTTTGATGGTTTTCCTGTTTGCTTTGATTGAAGCAAATGCTTAGATCTGGGGGCGACCCAATCTGCTTTTGATGCAAACAGTAATAGTGGTCTTACTAGTAGTCGGACTTGTAGTAGTTCTTAGAAAAGTGGTGGTAGAGTAATTGTACTAGCAGTCATGAACTATGTGGAACTGAGAACATCTAATTGGTCCTGGATCTTATGTACTTGGAAATTCATATATGGCAAGGCATAGATTTGCAGATCATCTCTCACTCTCTCTCTCTCTCTGTGTACACTAGCTCCCATGCTCGCAGTTCAGTCATAGTTGATTAAAGTTTGAAAGACTTCACATAAGGAGCATATGTCAGATTGCACTTGTTTAATGACTTACTGCAGATATTGTTCTGCTTTTCATTCTGCTACCTTTTGTATCCGACTCCTCCTATGGCCTCTGTTGCGTCCACACCTTCACTGTGTGAGATAATAGAAAATCGGTCAACAATAGAACCCCAAATATTTCTTTATTATTATTTCGTTGATCTTAAAGAAATTAAGACCTTTTTTCAATTTAAAGTGCCTAAACCTTGGCACTTTTCATTAGTGATGTCATTTCAAATAGGATGAAAATGGCAGACAATTTGGTTAAGTTCTTAATACTCGAGAGATCTTGTTGACTATATATTATATATCATGAGATGATTAAAACACAAGTGTGAGGTCATGCGTCGAATGCTTTAAACTGTTTGGGTTTTGAGTCGAGTCGTGACTCGAGGTAAAGTTTTCCCTGCAACTTCTCTTAGTAGTCATTTCAGTCTCAGAGATGTGGCAGATGGGGAAAAGATTGGACATATCCCCCAATAACCACCCTTCATCAGAGAGTGGGAGTCGCAAATACAAAACCCTCGTAAATATACATTAACTTGTGGACACTCACATGAACCTAGATAGGAACAGTGCAATCTAGTTAGAATTTTTTCCCAGATGGAACAAGCTGATGTGCCGGAGGGAATTATATCTATGCCAGAACAAAATTCAAGGAGTAGTCTACATCCAAGAACTTTTTTTTTTCCTTTCCACATAATCGTTTGCTAACATAAATGGCGGTCATCAGAAAGTAGAAACCATGCATGGGGATTCGAAGAAGTTCTCCAACAAATTTGGCCGACAGCATTTTCGCCAATTGGCTACTGATAGGTCATCTCATCTTTGGATTTTACATTATAGTTTGGTTTAAATGCTCCATTCACCAGGAAAGTGCTCATAGGTTATGCCTTAGAACAAGAAAAAAAGAGAGTAGTATAGGTGTGAAGATAACTTTTTAGCGATTCTTGTTCGGGGTACAAGCTTCTAGTTTGATGCGATTAGAGGATCTATTTGTATTACTAATCATTCATGTTTTATCGAATGGTTGAATATGACGTGACTTTTTATAATGTACAGGGACCTATTAATGGTAAAATAATAGTGATCAAGTCATTTAGCTTTTTGATTCCATCATCAATCAATTTTAGTGTTGAAAATTACATTTGTAATTTGAAAGTCTCATAAATCTTGAGATTCTGCATTAATGCTTGACCAGCTTGGATCTCACCGATCTTTTGTTCTTTAATTATATGCCTAGTCTCTGTTTTATGTGATGTAATTAAGATATTTTAGCTGAATAATGTGCATATGCTAGCTGTTTGAACATGAACTGCATATGATTGTCTTCGAAAATATATGATTTAATTTTCCAATTTGATGAAATTTTTCTGTGCATTTCGAAGTTCTATTGTATCTATGCGCGTGAGTATTCCAATTAAATCTTACCATTATCTTGTAATATTTGCTTGGTTCAATTATATTGGTTTGTCTGCTTTGAAGCAAATCATGTTCCGTCAAATGTTATGGGTGTGTTGTTTCCCCTGGAGAGTTTCAACCACTTGGTACAATTGCATCTTTGGCCAGACAGCACAAATAAAGGGCTTTCTGGCACTTCTCTTCCAAGATTGCTTATCAAAACTAAGTTCTTTCTGGGATACTCCTCATATCTTTGTTCTTCACGGAATAACAAGATTAAAAGATTCAGTACCTTAAGTGCGATGAATAATGCTTCTGTACACAAGTTTCTTACGACAATCAAAAATTGTGGAGCATGCATGGATTTCACGCCATGATGATTGGAGTTTGGAATACATGGTAAATTAGTAATAGGTTTATGTTATAAGAGTAGCAGTCTAGCTAGAGGTCTCCTCGATTAGGCTCTTTTTAGGAAAAGAAATAGAAACTTCAATTGGAGAGACGACCAGAAAACGTAATAGCAAAACCTGGGAAGCATTACATACATCTTTCTTCTCACTGTACACATTAAAAAATTGAAACATTATTCTAATAAGCACCATGAATTATGGCTGTTCTAAGTCTCTAAACTCTTATCTTTTACAGCCATCTTAACTTTTCTGGATGGTCCTTTTACAATACGAATTGGGAAGAATTATTATTGCGTTGTTTGTTTGATGGGAAAGATGATGTTTCATATATATCTATAATATATATATATTTAAATGTCAGTCAAGTGTTTCTTGTATGAATCTTGTCAATCATAGTCGCAACTGTTCCATATTAGACATCGTGAGCACACATACGGGCTAGGTCACCCGACAAAAACTTGTAGATGGACCTAGCTATCTATGCCCTAGTGAAAATAACCTACAATAGCTAGAATCTTTGTGAATGACTGGAGATTGGTGGTCTGTTCATAATCCTTAATTAGTGTATCCACCAAGTATGTTGGATTGTGATGGTTGTCCTTCTAAATTAGTGAAAAAACACCAAATCGGATAAACCGACAAAGAATTAAGCCATCGTCAATGCGGTGAAACAATAGTGAAATGGAATTTCAACAGCCTGGATTTGAAGAAAAGCAGTACAATATATGCTTTGGTTTTAGATTTGGACAAGGACACAAAGTTAAACGCGTTATGGAATATATAATCATAACTTTGTTCTTCGTTTTCCATTCATAAACCAAAAGGCAAGTTTTCAGCTCGACAGTCCTTTTTCTTTTTTCTTTTTTTCCTAACAATTTCTAAACCAATATGAATTTAAAATTTTCACAAATTCTTTAAATTTTGAATTTTGACAACTATATGATGATCGATTAAATTAAATGGTGTTACGGTAATATCAATAAATTTATAGTGATTGAAAATGAAAAATTTTGTTATCAATCATAACATAACTTTTGTTTAAATTTTAACAATATATAATTGCATCTAATTCAATTAATTAAAAATCCTCACAATTCTTGGATTAGTGTAACAAAACCACCAATAATTAATTTGATGGTTTTTGTTTGTGATTGGATAATAACTTATTTTCTTAATGCTTTTGTAAGTAAACTATAATTTTATCATTATCCACCATACTGTGTATTTTCTCTAACTTTGGCTTTAAAATATTCTGTCAAAAGTTGCTTTCTGAAAATATATCTTTCATTTAATTCCTCTGAAATTGAATGTTTAATATTCTGTCAAAAGTTGATTCATTAACTTTCAATGTTTCAAACAAATAACATATGAAACCCAAGAGGTAAAGAAACACCACAATACTAATTTAGTTTTAGAAAATACTAATCAAACACCGTACACTTACTTTTATGTCCAGAAGGTTTTTCAACTTAAAATAGCTGTTTGAGGGCATTCCAATCATGCACATGCATGGTTTAAAAGGAAATTGCGCATAGTAGTTGATCACAACTATGATGAATCCAGCATAGAAAGTGGCATCTAGCAAGTGGTTCGTCTTGATGACTTCTAAATTTGTTTAGCTGTAGATTTGATGATCAGGTATCGAGACTTATTGAACACAACTCTATCTGCAACTTAATTCATATTTCTCTTCTATCAAATACCTAATTGCACATGGTAACTAGCACACACATCATAACAAATATTCAATTCTTTTGATCATATAATGTGCACTCATTAAATATATTAGCTAGGGATAGGGTTTAGGAGTTGAGGGTGGATCTCTGAAATTTAGAGAGTAAACAATAATAGGTTACATGAGCAAATGCTTTTGCATTATTGGAACATCATTCATGACGAGTCATTTGACCTTCGCTGCCGAAGTATGCGTCTCCAATATGTCAAGGGCAAGGTTAAAAACACATCCTTTCTTGAGTTTCTAATTTCTACACTTTCCCAAGTAAATATATTAACTCTTTGTTATATGAATGCATCCTTCAGACTGGTAGAAGGGGTGGAGACATTTGAAAGTCAGAGCTTTCAACCTAAGCAAATAATAAGAAATATTTAGAAGTCGGATAGTATATACAATGTCATATGAACACTGCCTTCACTAGCTAGGGATAGGGTTTAGCAGTTAAGAAAAGACATTTTCTTAATTCCTACCACCCATATTTACATTCGGTGCAAGTGTTACATATATATAATACTGTTATATATAAAACAGTATTATTATTATATATAATATTTTTCAAATCTAAATTTAATTTAAAATTCATGTCCATTTGCTATCCACCATTGGGCAATAAAAGCCAAAAATTGGCAGCAGTCAGCTCCAGATTTACCTTCCCAATGACTATTATGATTTAGGCTTGTACATGCTATTTCTACTGTTTGTAGCTTAGACTTGGGACTAAAATCACTGTGGCTTCACGTTCTCCATTTCTGTGTATTCGTTGATCGATCGCTTACCTAATGCTAGGCACTCCGTTTTTCTTTTTCTTTTCTTTCGATTGATAATTGGGCGCTCTTCTTCTGTATTCTATAACTTCAAACAGAAACCTATTTATCAGGGGTGAATATAAAGATACTGAGTTTTCCTATTATTCATTGGCTGTCAGAAAGAGCTATCAAAATTACAGGAGATAAAATAGGAGATAATTACGATAGAATGAATCGTAAACTGTTACAAGCATTAAGACTTAGATTTAGAGTTTGTTATTCCTTGAACTTATCCTTTACACGCCCCAGCAAGACGGAGGACTTACCAGAGACTCCAATCTTGAAATGAAAATGGAGAAATTGATTGCTGCCAAGAGATTTAGTAAGCATATTGATAAAGCAAACACACACACAAGAGGGGGTGTATTTTGTGTGACTTAAAAAAATTTACAAGTCACTTTCAATTTGTATAAGGATCGGGGTCTGTTAAAATTTTAAAACAATTAAAAAAATTTGCAAGTCATTTTCAATTTGTATAAAGATAGGAGTCTGTTAAAATTTTAAAACGATAGGGGCCCATCTAATAATAGAACCTTATTAAACGACAACAGCTTGTTAGACGATCAAAACTTGCTAAACGATAAATCCAATTAAAACAATTTAAAATAGAAGGTACCTATTAAAACTGAAAAGTATCTCTTGTAAATTGAAACAAAAGAAGCTTATTATAAAAGTGAAGAAGTCTCATGCAAAAATGAAAACATAAATAACATATTACGGGAAATTTAAGATTTAAAAATAGAGAGGAATGACATAGTCAATTTATACTGTTTCGACTTATAACTCAAACTTACACCTAGTTCCTAAATATCTAATTTGAGTGTTTCACTAAAATCTCAAGAATTTGACGAGCCTCTTTAAGCTCACGAGTATATATTTTTTAAGGTTCTATAACCTTCCAAACTAGTAGTATTTAGTTAGCTTCTACAAGCTCTCAATATATGAAAATGTAATTTGCTCGATATGAACTTCAATGATTTCTCCCAAAAAGAATTTTCTCTTTCTAAAGTACAAGAGATTTGACAATGATATTATTTTCAAGAGAATTAATGCTATAAATGTATTTCAAGAGTATGATCTGTTTTCGCAAAAATAGTGACTTTTCTTTTAACAGACATTTCTTTCAATTAGTCGTTGTTTTATTTGCATCTTTAGTCAATTGGATAGATTTAAATCTAAATAACTTTGATGTCATTTATACCAAAATCTTTCAGTAAGCACAGGGCTAAGATACAACCTTTATGATTAGTACGATCCTTTTGGATAAACTATTTCTAATAAGGTAAGTTCATAAAAAAAGTTCTTGCAAGAAAAAAAAATGTATTTTTTATTTCCTTATGAGAATTAACCCGTAAACAATAAAAAAATAACTCCAATGGTAACAAGATTGTTCTGGATATTGTGAAATAAATAAGGTAAGTTCATTTAGGAAGATCCCTACAAGAAAGGGAGCATTTATCTTATGATTTTGTTTCTTTTAAAGACTTAGACCGTTTGTACAAGAAAATAAATCTAATTTGAATTTTGAAATATTATGAGGTTATCTTCAAAAGCATTAATAATAAATCTTGAGCTAATACATATCAGCTAACTGATCCTTTGGGCTAATGTGCAACAGGTGCAAAGAACCACCAGAGACATGTTCACGAACAAAATGATAATTAATAACCAAATGCTTCATATGTGAATGATAACTTGGATTGGCACAGAAATATGTAGCACATGCATTATCACAAAATAAGCTTGGATGTTGTTGGATACGAACACCCAATTCCCGAAGCAAATTCTGAACCTATGAAACCTTTACAATAGCCATTGCTAAGAATTTATATTTAGCCACAGTAGATGATCGAAAAATAGATTTTTGATGAGTAGATTACCAAAAAATTATATTAGAACCAAGAAATAATAGATATGCTATAGTAGAATGACCATTATCCTTGACATCGACTCTATCAGAATTAAAAAAAGCAGTAAGAGTCATAGGAGAACCATAGTTTAGGAACAATCCATGGTGAATTGTACTCTTTAAATATCTAATAACTCTTTTGAGAGCTTGCAAATGCAGCTGTGTAAGAGAATGTATGAAATGAGAGAGCTCACTTTCAACAAAACACGCATCTGGACGAGTGATGGACAAATACTAGAGAGAGCCAACTGAGCTACGATAAGATATAACATCAATTTGTGATGAGCCATCAACAAGAGTGTAAAACTTAGATGAACTCATTAGTATGGCAACCTACTTCACACCATCCATGTTAAAATGAACAAGTAAATAAAAAATGTGCCAATGTTGGGAAAGAAAAATACCTATAAGAGTGGAAATTACCTCAACAACCAAAAATTGATGCAAAGGACCAAAATATTTGATTGAAAAATCGGTGACTAGATTCTGAACAAAGTAATCCAAGAACTTGGAATTGTTACTAGTGAGTACAATATCATCCATATAAACTAAAAAAGAAATGATGCCATTGTGATTATAAACAAATAAAGATGCATCTCCAAGTGATTTGTCAAAAATAGCAACAAGTAAAAAAATTTGTAACTTAGTATACCAAGCTCGAGGAGCTTGTTGGAGGCCATATAGTGCCTTTTTGAGTTTGCATATATAATGAGGATAATGTGAATGAATATAATGATCATTATATTACAATATATATATTATTTATTGCTTCAACATATCTATTATTTCTTGGTTCTACTAACATTTATTGGTGACCCGCTCATTAAAAATATGTTTCTTGATCATCTATTGAGGATAAATAAAAAGCCTTAGCAAATGCTACTGCAAAGGTTTTATGGGTTCAAAATTTGCTTCATAAATTGGGTGTTCGTATCTGATAGCCACTAAGCTTATTTTGTGACAATACAGGTGCTACATATTTCTACGTCAATCCAGTTTACTATTCAACTACAAAACATTTGGCTCTTGATTATCATTTCTTTAAGTAATTCAGCAACTGATTTGGTGACTGTTAGATTCTTAGCAAGCTTAGTTTTAAGAGAAATAATTCTTTATCAAGAGGAGTTTGCATAGCTATGAATAAGTTATTCCCAAGCCTCTTTGGAAGATTCAGCTAAAGAGATTATTGGTTAAACAAATTCTGTGTAGCTACCAAGAATTGTACTAAGAAGGATATGATCTTGCCTAAACTAGATGGTGTAAATGAGATTGATATTCTTTATTTCATTATCAAGAAACTGAGATGGTGTGGATAAGGTACCATCAATATACTCCAAGGGATTAAGGCTAATAAAATTTGATTGGATCTGTTTTCTCTAAACAAGAAAATTGATAGAAGTGAGTTTGATGGGAAAGTGAGTGGGTGCAGTTAATTGCACAATAGTTATTGCAACAATAGTGTTTCATGGTGAAAAATAAGGATTGTCATTGGAGTGTTTTATTGCTCTAATACCATATAAAGGTATTGAGTTTTCTTATTATTAATTGACTACAATTGCTATAATTTATACAAAGAGCTATCAAAAGTACAAGAGATAAAATAGGAGATAGTATAACAAATAGAGAAAGAATAGTAAACTATTACAAACAGTAAGACCTGATCTATAGTTCGTTATTCCTTGAAATTATTCTTTACATGGCTTTAAAACATCTATAATCAGTTAATACTGATCTTTTTATTCTGAACCATTAATATTGATTTATTACTTTATTTTTCAACCTCTTTTTTAGATTATCTGGAGGATTATTATGCCAATTTTTGTCTTTATCTTATTGTATTGTGATGTTTTCTACTAAAACAATTATATTTCTCTCAATTAAAGAAATATTAATTATGCAATATATAATTAATTTAACTAACACTTTGAAACAAAATATTGTTATTTGAAAGAAGACGAGAGGATTCAGAAGAAAATAATATAATTTGCCAATTTGTTAAACGATATCTATGTTTTTTTGTCAGAATTTTTGCTCTGCCAATTTAGTGTTAGGGAAAGAGGGGGAGAGAAGAATAATGAATAGCAATTGATTGACACAAATTGCCAATCATTACTGCTGCTACTTTTTATTATGAAAGTGAAGCCTTTATATAGGCTTTTATAATGAAGTTTAAATCTCAACAAATAAAACTTTATCTTAACAGATAAAATTTTATCTTCTAAAAGATGACAAATCTTATCTTGATTACTTTATTATTAGATAAGTTTTATCTTTACTACTCTATCTTACTACTTCCAATTCCAATAGATAACAAATTTTATCTTTAAACAAAGAATAAGTCAAAAAAATTTTAAGTCAATATTTAACACTTCCCCTTGATTTAAAATTACGTACATGGGGCACTTTTCTGCAAATAAATTGTGAAGCACTTTTCATCATCATCATCAACCTTCAAGTTAGAGCACTTCTCTCTATGGTGCATATCTCACTAGCTAGGTAATGACTCTAAAACAGAGATTCTTCCTTTGTCTCTTGCGCCATGTTTATTTGCGCTTCATCTTTAAGTTTGCAATTTTTTTTGTATATGCCCAAATATATTGCACTTGAAACATTGTGGCTTGCCCTTGTGCCTATAATCTTTCTTTTCATGACCAAGCTTTTTGCAATTGCTACATTGAACAACTTGACCTGTTCCCTTTAAAGATGAAGTCTTAGCTAAATGAGCTCTATCAACTTTATCTTCAATTTCCTCATCGCTCATTATTCTTCATAGGTCCATGGCTTG
>JANTPM010000009.1:12709815-12726490 GCA_025434745.1 Erythroxylum divaricatum
TATTATGTTATTGGAATAATCATAAAATTTTTTAATTTATTCATAAAATACAAATATTTAATAATAATTTCTATCATAAAATCAAATAAATTGGTTAAATTAATTTTATAATAAATATTTTAAGATTAGTGAAATTAAGGAGAATTATTCAACAGTGTCTTCATAAAGTAATTGAGAAAGAGAAACCATTAAATTAAAACTTGCTTCTGTATATGCTGATAAAGAATAACACTAATATAAAATTTTTCCCTAATTGTACAGATGCCAATAATATTTACAGAAACTAAACCTCAACCATAGGCTAGCATATATTAAATATATGTATAAATAATTCCTAAAGACTTTTTTTTTTTTTTCCCCTGACCAAGCTCTTGATTTGTCCCACAAACCCAAACACTACGAGTACAACATAGATCAACAAATGGGTATTCACCGTCAAATGTTTTTCAAAGCCAAATAATATTCTTATAGGAAAACCATACTATTATCGATCTCAAATCTCATGTCCTCCAAGTTGGAAACACCTCCATCTCCCAAGCTATTTTCCTCCAAGTTCAAGTCATTCCACAAGAACTCATAATCTTTATTATTGTCCCATTTGGAGGTGATGTCTGGGATGGAGTTGGAGACGTCCCTTTCCTGATGAGAAAGCTGAAGTAGGCTTGAGAAAGAGCTCTGGTGATGAGTAGCGGTTGAAGATAGCGAGACTGTTTGCTGGTACGATCCACGAGTTGGATTTTGGTCAGTAGAATTCGGTGATGTTGCCAATTTCGGAGGAACACCTACTGTTCCTGTCCCGAACCTAAGTTGTGGGCTGAGCTTCATCACGCTGTCCTCTTCCTTACTTTTGTGGAATACTCTACACAGCACCCAGTCCTCCTGTGATATTATTATTCAAATTCTTGGCTTCGTAAGCTAATGAAACATGTAACACTATAAATTATATATACCACCACGCTAAATCTTTAGATCAGATACCTAATTTTTCAGCACATGCACTTTTGTCGAGATAAAGAGATGGAAATTTTTGTCTATGATCACTCTTATCCCATAGATTGATATGCAGGACATGTACATTTATTCCCTGACCACATTATCCTTCCACGTTTCCTCTCTTATTCACCTCTCTAGTTAATGTGATAACTATACATAACAGTCCAAAGTGGACACTGAACAGCTTTGCATGACCACTTTCCTCTAAGTTCCCTATAAGACAACATGATACTTAATAATGTCTAGCTAACCAGACAAGGTAAGTATGACCAACTTTTATCTCTTCCACTGTGTCCATCCATGCAGAAGGTGGTTGGTCGTTTTCAATTTTAGACTGTGACTTGTCATGGAGGTACAAAATAAACTACTGATTCCAGTGATTGAATAAAACCATTTCATGTAGAGAATAATTTTCCGAGTTGGACTATGGACGAGAGTGCAATAAAGAAAGCGCACCTTGGGAGGCATATGTGGGGTCTCGAGCCGAAACTCATGCATGATCCAACCAGTTTTGATTCCATTGGGAGCTCTGTTCCTATAGAAGACTAGAGTCTTTCTCATCCCCACAATCTCGCGAGTTGTGGGGTCAAGCACTGTGCGATCTTTCCCTGTAGCTTTCCAATACCCAGATGTCGTGGCTCGGTTGGTCCTGAACCCAGTGGCATACTTTCGATCCCTGAAGCTGAAGAAGTACCATTCATTGGCGTTGAGCTTAGCCACCTCTGAGACATGTGCGTCAAATCGGAAAATGGTTAGATAAAATAAAGCTTTCATGAACATGGCACTTTGTCTGCTGCTTTCAACGGAGGGGGTTTAAATGTAGTAATCATGAACAAGCATATTATAATTTGCAAAAATATACTGGGTGGAAAGTTACATTTATCCAAACTTGATTTGCAAACATGTTACGATTTTATTATTTTTGTTTTCTTCCCAATAATTGATCAACATGTGGCCAACTTTTTAATACATTATTTGGCAATTAATTAAGCCCTCCGCACCTTAATGAGTTATCTTCAAGAAACCTAGGCATATATATAATAATTTTTATATACTTATAATCATTAAATTGAAGGAAAATTATAAAAAGATGACCCTACAAGACTTTAGAATCATGCTTCTTATCGAATGAAAACGATCTTTACTTATTAATTTTCTTTGAAAGATATTGGTGCAAGCTATATATATTGTGGATGCCACATGCTTCCTTGAAGAGGAGAAGGAAAAGGCTATCCTGTTCACTTTTCAAAATTTCTTTTTCATATTTAACTTGCATCTCACATAAATATCAATAGCTAAATTAAACAGCAAGGATTGGCCTCCGGATTGACTTATTTATGTAAGAGTAGCAGAAGAACATGGGTAATAAAGTGAATTAGAACAGGAAAAAAAGAGGAAATTACTTGGTGTATAAGATATGTAAGTTTATCAATCAGAATCAAAAGTGACCCAGCAAAAGTTTCTCTTTAAAGCATCGCAGCTCATGTTCTGGAAAATCTTGTCTCTATAATGCATTTCCGCGTCGTTATCTTTAGTTTGATATTTCTTCAAAAAAAATTGGATTCTCATCCTTTCTCATCACCGCAATCGGCCCCAGTCTACATGTAACGTATTTGTAATTGTTCATGTGAACGTTTAGAATAAGTCACGACTTACAAATTAAGTCGAAACATCTTAACATGAATTTTCTATATAGGGCCTGTACCTCTCCCTATACCAAAAAATTAATAATATATTAAAAGATAGAAATCACTAGTAAATACTAATTAGTAATCGTGTATTTATTTTTCCCTTAAAAAGAAAAAGGGTATCAGAAAATATATAAAACCAATTGATTTAATCTAACAGTTTAAACTATTGTGATGAAACGGTCAATTAATAAAAGGTTCTGCTGGAGTTTAACTTATAACGTAAACCAGCCGTGAGTAACCCGTGATCAATTATTACACTACTTATTGGAGTTGCCAGTTCATACAAGTTGAGTTAAGAAAGAAGAGCAAAATTCCGTATAAGCAAATACAGGCATCAAACATCATTCCTAACGTGGTTGGGGTGCATACTCGAGGACAGCAGCCCATACATATAGAGAACTTTGTATTGCCACCAGCTTTTTAGCTAGATAGACAGCTAACTAGCTAAATTGCATTTCATAAGTTTATATGCATACAAAGTTTTTGATCAGGTTTTAAATTACTGACTGCAAATTATATTGTACAATAACTACAGATTGTATAATAATAACTGTGAGAAATATAATCGAAATTACAGTCAGTTATATAATAGTAACCTGAATCATCATTGTAATATTATAGTTGTAATTACGGTTGCGGACTACACTTTAAAACTACGTTGAAAGTTGGAAAACATTGAGAAAAAAGCAAGAATATTTCTCATATGGGGAATACTACACACTTTATACATACATGAAAGCGAGGATGATGTATAGGAAAGTTCTAAGTAGGCGAGCCTATGACTTGGCATGAAAGCAAAATCTTTCTAGCGGATAAGAATCCTCAGAAAGGCGTGTGAACTAAATCTTGCTAAGCTAACCATGAGAAATTATTCTTCTTTGAATTGCTTAGAGGAAGCAACTCTTGTAGTCCTCACTTATGGTGATTTATGAGGTGGGAAAATATAGGCTCAAAAGAGAAAGAAAAGCAAATATGAAAAGAATAATACGGAACCAAACATCAAGTTGCAAGATGAAGTTCAAATAAACTAAATTCTCGTTTTCTTTACCAAGTAATTAGTACTTTGCCTTAAAGCGAAAATGAGAAGATAATTGTATAACTATGAAGAACCTGGTCTTGCGGTCGGGATTATAGTAGGGTAAGAATGATGAGAAGAGAAAGAAAGGATTATTTGCTTGCTCTCTGTATGGTAATCCAACTGGTCTTGCGGTCGGGATTATAGTAGGGTAAGAATGATGAGAAGAGAAAGAAAGGATGATTTGCTTGCTCTCTGTAAGAATAAAAAGAACATAGCCCAAGTAAACAAAATCACGAAAAGAATAAGAGAGAGCGGCTAACAATATACTCATTGGTTGACTACGATTACTGCCACACGATTAAAACTCCAGGAAAATCATTCTAAAGCAACTTGTGATAGATGCTATATGAAATTGTATATCCTCTAATATTCGTGCTGCTCTTTCTATAATATATAGGATAACTTTTACTATGTGTTGTCTGTTTTCTACATACTTGTCAGTCTCGTATACCCCTCGAAGCTTAAATGACTTATTTTAAATGTCAAGTGTGAACATAATGTAGGAGATGACAGTGAATCTGTAAAGAAGCAGGAAGCTATGGATAATACTCTTACCAGGAAGCTGCCATGGTTCACAAGTATGCAAGTCGATTTCGATCAAAGTACCCTTGAGAACTTCCTCATTCGTGATCTTCTTGTAGAGATAATGACATACAAGCTCCTGGTCACTTGGATAAAACCTGAAACCTGGAGGCAGTGTTGCTCCAATGTCTCTGAGCCCCATTTTTTCTAGTCTTTTGAAAGGCAAGAGAGCGAATACGGAAAGTATAATTAGGTTTCAAAGATTAAAATAGGAAGGGGGAATGGATATATTAAACTTCTTGTTTGAGAGAAAGGTGTCTGGTTTCTTAGTTTGGGATATGAAACATATGAGTGGGAAGGTAGAGGTTGGCGTTGTGCATCTAAATAGTCAGGGCGACAAGCGGCTTTGCCCGTTAGAGTTTCTTATAGTGTTCAAGCATATAGGGTCCATGCTATTGTACAGGTGTAACTTGTTAGTTGTTGTAGCATGAAGTTTCGAGAAAGACCAAAGTTGCAAGAAATCTATCTTGTGGGAGGGGTTATGAAAATTTTATAGCTAGCGTATGGACAAAATCCAAACACTAATATTAGAGAGAAACATTCCAAAACACCCCTTTATATTTATTGTAAGAAGAGCTTTTGTTTTTTTGTAAATAATTTACATAACAACTTTCTATTGCACACAAATAGGCACCTCCGAATGATAAGGGTAATTCCCGTGATTATGAAGAAATAATTGACCAAAGACAATCACATCGACGTGTCTTCTGATTTTCCCCTTGTTTATTATCGAGTGTTATTCCAAAAGCAGATTTCAATCCTTTTTTTTTCTTCTTTACGTCTAATCCTATAAATCTAAAAACTAGGTTAAGGAAAATTATCAAATCAAATAAGAGGTAGGTTCCAATCTCACCCCTATATAACCCATATTACTTTACAAACTTAAAAGTAGTTTTTGCTTATTTGAGACAAATTTTTTTAAACTACATGATATGATTCTTAACATTAATATATAATAACAACGGGTTAACATTCCCTGTATCTTGTTATAATCAACTCATTATCACGTTTCCTTTTCTTTGCGTCACCATGTTATGTCAAATGTTAAATCACGGAGAATCTCAAGAGGTTTTCTCATTCATTTGCCTTGTAATTACTCAAAATAAAAATAAAGAAATTGTACGGTTTCTTTCGTTCGTAAATTAAAAGGATAGAGAGGGAACACAAGAGAAGGGAATGATTATATGTAGTTAATCCTAATAATATTGTAAAGCTAAAAAGTATGTATAAACTATAATTAATATCCGTATATTATGATAATCATTTAGTGAGGCTATAGGTTACCCTCTGGTTAGTGAATCCCAGGTCTAGCTTGATTAAGCTTAATTATTATTATTATCATTATTATATGTATATGTTTGAGATCGGTACGTATACATTCCTATGATTAATTGGTGGGATCACCTTTACCGATGGGACCATTCCTTCCATGGTACGCCCAAGAACAATGCGTCTTAAGCACGTGAACCATTTGATTCATCTAAGACTCCAAAATGTGGACAGCTCAAGAAGAAAATTTTAAAAAGAAAAAGTAGCTGGAAATATTGAATATTTGCTAATCATGAACTAGTTAAGAGTCCTATCTGTTCAATTTTTGATCACACAGGAGAAAAACTTCGGCTTGATGCAGAGGTGGGGGCATGCCGATTGTCTTCAGCCTGGGGCCTACTAATGATGGCAGGATATTAGGCCCATCAACACATACTCTGTGATGAAGGTTAACAAACTAATTAGGTGATTTCTTGCTTGAAAAATGGCAATAATAATGGAAATATGGACAAAAGCATATTTGTCGCAACTTGTATCATTATAATTAGGATGGTATATTGTAGATGATGACTGGACTGGGGTCTCATCAATGTTTAGCATACGCCACGGAAATAATTGAACCTAAAATCTTTCACTACGTACTACCTACGACTGTGACGGAAGGATTAAACTTCCCATTAATATATTTAATATAAATAATCACACATCATTCTGTCAATACTAAGTCAAGAATTTCAATCGCAAGCAGGAGAACTAGTACAACCTGTGACCCCCCCAAAAAAAAAAAAAAAAACCTTGTAAAACATGTCTTCGTGCCATTTCTAACTAGTTGATGTGTCATTGTCGCCACTACAGGATATAGATAGATAGGTACATACCTTTTATGGAGACATGTAAGAACAAGAAAGAAGGGACAGTTATTAAATTTTAGTTGGTTGTGGTCCTGTCGGAATCAACCGGGAGTTAATTAATGCGTGGTCGTGAGGGCAGTGATGGATTTTTTCTAGTTTATAATCACCATTTCAACTGTTATTCACCTAATAACATAGTTTATCAACGAAATTAAGTTAATCAGGATAAAATAGATTTTATTTTACAATACCAGAAACCGAATTAATACTTGCTAGAAAGGATGCAGTGACAGAACAAAATTTCTGATAAGGTGTTTAAAATTTAGCTAGATTTTCCATTCTGCATAATGATTTGGATTTTATTATAGGCTTACAATTTGACATTGGTATTAGTAATATGAAAACAAAACCCAAAATTAAGGGAAGTCTATCCCGCTATAAGACATGTGAGACCACCAATCATTATTATCATCATCACCACATCTAGTTCGAAGTCTCGCAATGAAGTGAAGTTTAGAAAAGTCTGATAGTACGCAGTCTTACTCTTATATAATAAAGAGGTCATAAATCTAAGTACATATATAGGAATCGTGACGGATGGATCATTCCTAAATTGTAAACGATGATGATCCGAAGTTATAAGGAAACGATACAAATGACTGTGGGTTGCAGGATTAGGGCTTCTTGCTAAGGTGGGAGTTTTTGTTAGGTGGTGTTGTGGTGTCGAGAAGATGATGTTATACAAAGTGTGACGGCTTGATATTCCTCTCTATGTGGAGACCAATAATTTCAACTCCTACCTTCTCTGCCTGTCACACCCTTCCCCTCCTTTCAATCTGTCCTTTTACATAGTTTATTTCCATAAGTTAAGAGAACCTATTGGGACTTGTACACGTGGGATTGCACACATTATTACATTACATTTTGATTTGTTGTCGATTGATAGCTCTACTTCATATCCCCTAAATTGTATCTTCTGTATAGATTGTTCATATCGCCCGAGCCTAAAGCCTATGGTGAATGATTTGATTTGTTAACCCTTTCCCTTAATA
Source organism: Erythroxylum divaricatum (assembly GCA_025434745.1). Lineage (NCBI taxonomy): Eukaryota > Viridiplantae > Streptophyta > Magnoliopsida > Malpighiales > Erythroxylaceae > Erythroxylum > Erythroxylum divaricatum. The sequence continues at coordinate 12,717,332 of JANTPM010000009.1, forward strand.
TTCAGTGAAAAATAATTTGGTATTGTCTTAAAGAAGTTAGCGTATTTACCACATTTGTTGGTAATATGCTAGAGATTTGCATATTATTATAAATAATTGAATACTCTTATACTTGTTCGACGTGAAATTCCTGACAACACGACCTATTAGATATCAACACTTCAGCATGTATCAAGGGCTTGGCCTTGGAGTCGCACGTGGCATGTATCTAATGCTCCTTTGAAGAGTTGTCGTTAAAGGCTCAGGTTGTTTGTCCAAATCATTTATATATGTCCCACCATAATGGACGATCTTAATGTTCAATTAATGACGCGCATTCCCTACAATTATGGATTCCATCATTATCCTAAGATTAGCATAGTCAATTTTAATTTTTGATTGGATGCATAAGTAGTCAAATTTATTAATAATTGCTTTCATCTCTTTGTCCTGTAAAACCTTATAGAAGTTCCTGCCAACAAGCTTTTTAGTTTCATATATACAATGTCATCCTTTTCTTCAAAACCACGGAAACAACCATCACATTTCTTTCCTTATTCAAATTACAGGACTAAGTTTATGCTTGATCCTCCAATTAAATTAAAAAGATAGAAGTCTTGTTTATTAATATTAATCATCTTAGACAAGATATTTTATTTTTGTCGATTCTTAGCTTTCTAGATTTTATATATAAAATTTTCATCTTTGTAGTTCCACCGAGCCAAAAATATATGAGGACCAATTCGTTGCATGGCGTATCGGAACAAAGGAATCTCTTATCTATGTTCGTATTACACTCAGCGGCATTATTACAATCTGAAATTTCCCTTGTCCTAACATTTGTCTAAGGTGCTATATTTTGGTTATTATGGGGATTTTATTCCTCTCTCCTTCCCTATGCCAATGATATATATTCATGATTAAGAGTGGAATACTATAAAGAAAAGCTACCCGCATACTTGGATATATAAACGATGGCTTCACACACAGCCATGAGACTTTTAAATTTTTTTTCTGGATAATGATAAAAACAGTGAGAGAGAAAATGCAGGAAATTGCCCCCGAAGCTGCAACATATGCTCTATCTTGTGAGTCTAGATCTCTTGTTTAATATTATAGTGTCTTATTATATTTAATAAATTTCAGCCATTTATTTATATAGATTCTATGTAGATCTCACATGAGTCTCGCGTGAATCTCGCAAAATAAATAATTAAAATTTTATAAAATAAAATAAGACAAGATAATATTAGACAGAAAATTTTGTTTCCTATCTTATGATGATGAGCTTTACTACTTATCTCATTATAAAAACCAACCGACTTTGGCATTTAAGATTTTATAAAATGAAAAAATCCTTTCCAAGAAAAGTAATTAATCTCATTCAACTTTTTTGAAATTTTGGGTACGTGATGGGACCTTTGATGTCTCATTACATTATGGAAAAAGGACTCTACTTTTGTTTCCTCCCGAAACAACGTCTGATAAAAGTGAACAACACAGACTTGATAAAGCTCATCATTAAACGACTAACGCCTCTAAACTTTAACCGAATGCTTGCCACTGTAAATTCCCGAGTTGATGTATATATATCTTCCTCGGTGACCTATAACAGCCAATAGTATTTTAGTTGCTGAATTGGAAAATATTTGTTGTGGGATTTTGAAAGGAGCTAGTTTCATTACAGTTTAAAAGTCTCTCAAATAATCATAATTAATCTTTTAACCCTTATTGACCAGTGCGTTAATTCTGTAGGTTGAGTAAATCCCCTATGTTAATTTTTGGTTCTAGAAGTAGAAAGGAAACTAGTTAAGAAGGGTAGACTTTATAGAATTTTAAAACAAAATTAATATAGATAAGCATGCCATTGCCATCTCATCTTTCAAAGATGCATATAATTTTTGCATATGAGAAGAGATATAAAAATAGGGCTTAATTAAAAAAATTTCAAACTCTATTCAATTTTGTAATTATAACCTGAACTTTAAAAAAGATAATTAAATGTTTAAATTTTCAATTTTTTCAATTTAAACCAAACTTTAATATCTATGTCAGTATTACTGAGGTGATTTGTTACATAAGACAAATCCAATTCCAAATTGACACAGCTTAGTTAAACAATTTAATGAAATTTAATTAGTTAGTTTAATTAAATTTGACGCTCTTAGGGAGTGATCGAATTGGTAGAGTGGGAGGACATGGAGCCAACAAATCTTATGTTCGAATTTCCCTACTTACGCTCTCTCGATCTAGCCTACTTTACAGGGCTTGTCTAGTATGGAATACCTGATTAATGTGATTTGTAGGTTATTATGTCAATCCGAAGGTTTACTCATTGCATGTCTAAGGGGATAGTGATTGTGAGTTCCTTTGTTTCCAAAAAATAAAAAAGTTTGAAGTCAAGGGTATTTGTTTTATGTGGCAAGCCAATTCAGGAATATTAATGGATTCGAAAGTTTAAGTATTTAATTGTCATTTTCTAAGCTCGAGCTATAACTATAAAATTAAGTAAAATTTGAGTTTTTTTTTTTACAATTAACCCCGAAAACAATTAGTTGTCAATGAGCTTAAGGTCAAATACCATTTCCTTCTTTAGGGCCGAATGTTAGGAGTTCTAGATCGCTTATTCATATATAAAAACAAGTTAAAGCTGAAATTATATCATCAATTGGATGATGACAGATTTGGGTAATGTAAGAACAAGTAATAAACTATAATTAGAATACGGTGGGAAATTCTTTACGTATATGTGGAAGCAAAACGTACAATCTTGGTATTGATTAACTAGACTTGACAAATAGGCAAAAACTGATATCGAATTCAACAAATTAGACTCTTAAAGACGAGGCAAAACTCGTATCTAATTCAACGAGTTTGGTATACGTTGGAAATGTGGTAATGTTTTTTAAATTCACCGTAAGCCTTGACTCAATCCACATATTGGTAGTTTTGCTTTAAATTCTTTCTAGAGGCAAACAATATTTTCATGTTTGAATCTTGAATCATCTATATATTACGGACTTAATTATTGACTTTTAGAATAGAAAACGTGATTTGACATGCTAATCAATTCTTTGTGTATTGAATCAGGAGATCAGATCCTCTGGTCCAGGTACTCTGTACTCAATGGATGGCTCAGATCCTCTAGCACTGACTATCTGAGGGCTTGAATCAGGGATATGCTTTCATAAAATAAGAACGAATTAAAATATTAGTCATGGATGTGTATAGATAACTGAAAAAGGTAGAATTTTATACAAATCTTAACACTTCTATTACATAGCTTCTTTATCTTAACTTAAGAGGAATGGCAGCACTGAGCACATAGTACCGAATGCAAGTTCTTGTGTTAGTTAATAACAAGTTTTAACAAAGAACTGATAATATATAAAATATATTGTTAATTTACTATCAAGACATAGGAGCATTATGCCTAAAGTTCACTTTACTTCAAAGCGACAGTGGCAAAAGGGAGAATAACTAGATGCCCCTCCGAGTCAAAAAAGCTGATTTAGGATTCGCCTAATTTAATTGCACATGTAGCCTAAATGACCATCATATCGAATTTTTGCATAGTGACCATAAATAAAAAAGCTGACTTGGGGTGAGATGGCGCCTGCAATAGATCGTGATTAGTCGGGCAAAATTCAACATATTTTACAACTTTATGTCCCTTTCATACTGTAGCTTTTATATTCCCAAACGCGGCAACATCAAAAGATTCGGACGATAACTTGAGAACTCGGGAAGTTGTTATCTGCAAGTATAAGCATCCTTGATCATGCAGGCCTCAAGAGTGTTTCAAGGAAATCCACCAAGACATCACATGACCAATTTCAACCAGATCACCTAATGATTCAAAGTGGAGGAAGAGCTGGGGCAATATCTTGTCATGTATATATTTTGGTGACCGAAATTAAGAAGGATACCAAATGATATCATCATGTATATACCATGGGCAGCACGAATATTAAGAAAGTGTGTATTATTCATTCTTCTATCGTTCAGTTCATCACGTGCATAAATAATTCATCAATTTTTTATGGTCTTGATGATGATGGTTATGAGACTATACGATCAAATATATTCACACAAGAGCTACTCTTATGTCTCGTACCATCAAATATATTCACAGAAGAGAAACTCTTACCACTGAGCCACATTTATATGCTTGATATATGTTGAACATATTAAAAAATAAAACTTAACTATGTATAATTAAATTTGTAGTAGTATTAAGAAAACATCATTTCTACAGAGAAAGGTGTTTTTAGCTTTTGGAATTAATCAATCAGTGTGTAGAAATGAGAGAGGAGTTTTTGCTTGAATTCAATCAAGAAAATAGAGTAAAATTAAACTATTGCAGACAAATCAAATCAAACAGTGCAAAATTGTAAGGATTAATCAACATGTTTTGAATCTTGTTCGTGGTTCAATTTCGAACTTCACACGAATTAATGTGCACAATCACTTGTCATATTGTTTTTTTACATCTCTTTGAAACTATTAACTGTAGATTAATAACAAACTTTGTTAATTTCAGTTTTTCCTTAGGTTGTATCTAATCAAAACAAACTCTTAATTTGGTCTAATTATTATTAGACTACCTAAAATAAGCTTTCTAGGCTTAGTGTGCCAACTGCATTAAAGAATAGGAAAATAAGTTAATCTAGGCAATAACTATGTAAACACAACTTATTAAACCTATGATGTATTATCTCTAATGATGTAAATTCATTAATTTACTAGAAGTGGATAAGAGTTACAATTTGCAGTATAGATTTTAGCAGTGAATCCATACATGAATAATCTAGTAGGTCTATCTAAATCATTCATACATAAATCCAAAACATTAAACATAGAATAACATAGTTAATTCTAAAAGAGAGTTAAGAACTATTGGAATCCAACCGTGAACAACTCATGAGCACAGCAGAAAAAGAATTTTTTACACAATCCGAGCGGATCCCAATAATTAATTAAAATTGAATAAACCGCAAAATGATTTAGAAATCATACCTTGCTTACTTTCCGATGAACAATCTTTGAAACCATTTTTGATCTAATTAGCAGTTGTTCAATTGTCCAGCCTCTGATGGTATCCACAGAACAATTCCCAAACTGCTTTTGAGAGGAAGAAGACAAAAAAATACTAACTTCTAAAAAGCTTTTCCCTTTAAATAAACAAATCATAGCAATCTTTTATTAAAATTAAAACTCATTAATTATAATTAGAATCAAATTCAAATTCAAATTATTTTAATTTTAATAAAATCAAATATCTCATATTTGATTCCTAAAGTTTCTCAAACTTTATAATTAAGTCCAACTTAATTAAATTGATTTTTCTTTCACAAATTGCTCTTTGATGTGTGACCCATTAGGTTCCTAATAAATTGATATGATTATAAATTATAATTATAATTCACAATTAAAATTAGATAAATTAAAACTTATTTTAATTTATCTTTAATTCTTCAGTTAAATAATTCATAATCATAAATCATGATTGATGTCTAGCAACATGTTATGATTACCCAAATATCAGGAATATCAAAGTGATTGACTTAACCTGCCCATGTATGGCTATAATATATAATTTAATCATTTCATCATTCAATATTCTAATTGGATAGATTATGAATACAGTGTCTACTCTTATCATCCAATCATGTTTGTTCTTGCTAATTTGTAATTGATTTATAGTTGAAGTTTGAAAAGTCCTTTCAAATATCAATTCACTTTAGCCAGATAATTTCATAAATCATTAATAATCAATAACATCATAATATTCTCTCTAATTAATTTATAGTGGCGAATCCTATATTGACTTACTCACCGTAACCAATTACTACCGACTGAACTATCTTAAGACGATTTATAAGTAGTATCAAAACACAACAATTTCTATACTAGATACCTTAGGAATCTTAAGTCTAAGGATCAATTATACAACCATCATTATGAGAAAGTCCATAGACCTATAAGTAATATTCCATTCGAAATTTTCATAATCGGGTCAGTTCAGTAACTTATTCTCTTATAATCACCCACACATTAGTTTATGTATCTCTATACTTTAACTTATGAAATTAATTACTTTCTTCGTAAGAAAGAAACATAATATGTGCTAGTTTTACAGTTTCAACAATATCCAGTCTTGATGAAACTACAATTAGGAACATTTAGAAATAATATATAAGTGTAAATTGAATCTCATAATTATGATATCATCATAATTTCGATTTCACGGTAATTATTCCAAGGATTTTATCTTTAGTATTGAAACATAAACTATAAATTAGATTAATACAAAAAGATAAATAAAGCCTTTTCATTAATAAAATATAATGTCATACTTTAATTTGAATCCAATTGATTGGCTGCTAGGGCATATACTAACAATCTCGAACTTGTACTAAAACCAATCACCTATGAATCTATTGCCATATCCATCCATATGTCGATCATGTCTCTTTTGAGATAATGGCTTAGTAAGAGGATTTGCTAGATTGTCTTCAATGGGAAATTGCTCCAATGTTATGTCTTTTTGCTCTACTATCTCCTTGATCAAGTGAAACTTTTTGAGTACATGTTTGGATCGTTGATGACTAGGTTCACCGTTGTTGTCATAATATAATACCATGGGCTTAATAATACTAGGAACCACTCCAAGTTTAGCGATGAAATTTTTGATCCAAACTGCTTTCTTTGCCACCTCTATCGCTGAAATGTACTCTGCTTCGGTCATTGAATTTATGATGGTTGGTTGTTTGGATAACTTCCAACTAACCATACCACCATAAAGAGTAAAAATAGAACTTGATTGCCATATACTATCATCTTGATTAGACTGAAAATTGGCATCCAAATAACACTGAACTCTCAGCTCAGCTCCTCTATAGACTAGAAAAATATACTTAGTCCTTCTTAAGTACTTCAAGATGTTTTTCACAGTCGTCTAGTGACCCTCACCGGGATTAGCTTGATATCTACTTCTTATGCTCAAAGCATAAGCAACATCTAGTCTAGTACATAACATCGCATACATGATTGATCTAATTAGCGAAACATATTGAATACAATACATTTTATCTCTCTCCTTTTGTATCCGTGGACACAAACTCTGTGAGAGAGAAATCCCATGCGATATGGATAAGAATCATAAGATAGAAAAGGCCATTACAGTTTATTGTGATAATGGTGGGGCAGTGGCTAATTCTAAAGAACCTTAGAACCATAAAGCCGCCAAACACATTAAACAAAAGTATCATCTTATAAGGGAGATAATACAACATGGTGAGGTGAATGTGGTAAATATTCCCACAAAGCAAAACTTTGTTGATCCATTCACAAAGATGCTGTCTCAAAAGAGCTTTGAGGGTCACCTAGAAGGATGTGAATGAGGGATATGTCAAACTTGCTTTAGGGCAAGCGGGAGATTGTTGAAGTTATGTAGTGCCTTGAAACAAGTGTATTTGCATATAACTTAATCTTCTTCCAGTTACTTTTGTAATCAAAATATTTATTATTAATAAAAGAGAAGAGTTTGGTTTTATTTGTATGAGCACTATATAACTAGTCATAAGGTACCAAGATTCGTTTAAAAGTAATATATATATACATGGAGACGTATGGGAAACATGTATATTAGTAAAATCTAAATTAGCTTATTCATAGTTGAATAATATAGTTGATCACTTGATTGTGGTTTAGACTGTAGTGTTGAGATTTATCTCTATGTAAGTAAAAGAGTTTACTTCAAAGGAATGATGAGTATCATATTATGATAGTAGTTGACTATCGATAATGGCACCATTAAATGAATTTGGAATCACATATGTAACATCTCATTACCGATGTGATGGGCATATTGGTAAATTGGGACTGGGTAGGATTTCATACTGTATTTCATTAATTGAGCATTCATTGACCTCTAATTATAGAGGAATAAGTTAATTACACATGCATTTATAGGTACATGCATTCATGGCATTTTTGGCTTTTAATTGTAATCATGAATTGGTTGAATTGTGATTTGATTGAGAAATTAGGAATAATTGGGTTTGTATAGTTGAATTGGAATGAGAATTTAATTTTGGGATTTGAAAATTGAAATTGGAGTATAGGATCTTGTGTTTTATATTTTTGAGGATTTATAGGAATTTTTCTGGAATTTTTAGAGTTGTAGGTCCGGACCGGGAAATTGACTTAGAGACTGATGAATTAGATTCCGGTTCCAAAATTTATGGACAAATGGCATGGAGAATTAGATTTGTGATTTTAGGAATAAAAATGTCGAGCCATTGAAATTTAGAGACTGAAATTTAAAAGAATTTGGGGACTATGAGCTAGGTCAAAATTTACATGTAGATATATATATATATATATATATCATAGGTTTTGAAAATTTGAGAGAAAACATCTTCAACTTAGGGCAAACTTCTTCTTCCTCCCTCGGTGATTTCCGATTCTTCCCCTTGGAGATTTTCACTTGTTCCCCTTTCATTGTGGTTAAAGATCGACTAGGAATCTTGGTGAAGATGATGTTTAGTATGGCTATGGGAGATTACCTTCGCTGATTGAGACTGAAGTGGATTTTTGGAGATTTAGGGCTTACGGATTTGATCTTCGATTTGGTAAGTTTAATGGTCCTAATGTTGTTATTTATGGTTATTTGATGCATTTATAGTGCTTAATGTGAAAGATAGGGTAGTTTAGAGTGGGTTAATGCTGGTTTTTAGAGAGAGAAAGGTTGGAAAATCGATCGGAGAAGACGAAGTCGCCCGCACGTCGTGAGGTCTGCAGGTGGCCTCGTCGCGACGAGCGAACCGAGGCGCCGCAGCGAGCGAGTGGATCTTCGCCGCGAGGAGTTCCTTCCCCTGCGACGCGGCGCATCTCTTGGAGGGTGTTCGCCGCGGCGAGCGTCCTTCCACGCCACGGCGAGCGAACCTTGTACGCCGCGACGAGAGACCCTTCTTCACGGCGAGCTCCAATTTTCTGATGATATGTGCTTTAGTTTTTGGGGGATAATTTATGGTTTAGACCTCTAATTAAGGTGATTCTTGATCCGTTATGAACTAGAGAAAGAGGTCTACAATTGAGGAATTGAATGAAAGTTAGAATTTAATTTATTGGGATGTCAATCATAGAAAGAAAGTCGATTATAGTTCCCTATTG
>JANTPM010000009.1:12726590-12738418 GCA_025434745.1 Erythroxylum divaricatum
AAGGGTTGGACTCTGAAAATGAGGCTCATCATGTTTGGTATCAGAGCAAGAAAAGATTACAAGGAACCACGCTCAAGTATGATGATATTTTGTTTAGAGTTGGATTCCGAAAACGGGAGCCAACACTAACTTTATTACAAATCTTACTCATTTCCTTGTAGTAATCACTATAGATATTGAGCCAACTCAATTGGCTGACATTGTTAACTAGCCACGTTAATGTGATGCTATAGCTAAAGAAATTGGTACTCTTAAAAATAATGACACTTGTATAATTAAATATCTAAACCCTAGAAAAAAAATATATTAGGTGTAAGTGGGTCTATAAAGTAAACTATCTCTCCGATGGGACTATTTAGATGTCTAAAGTAAGCTTGAATATTTTTGGAAATTATTACATTAAAGGTGTCAACTTTATTGATACTTTTGCTCTTGTGACAAAAATGGTTTAAATGCATGCCTTTTATACTATTGCTATCATTCAAGCTTCAGAATTATCAAATTGATGTCCATAATGCCTTTTTTCATGTTGATTTTAATGTGGAAATGTATATGAAGCTCCTACTAGGTTTTTCTACTTATACTCCCAGCTTATGTGGTCTTCACCAAGCTCCTAGTAATTGGTTCGTTAAACTAGTTAATGTTTTGAAATGTTTGGCTTTGTATAATCATACAATAATTATTCTTTCTTTACCTATAAGCATCATGATGTCTTTTACATGTACTTGTCGATCTATTTAATCATTAACGGAAATAATCTTTGTACTATTTCTACCTTTAAGGATTATTTAAGTCATTGCCTTTATATGAAAGATCTTGGCATATTATAATATTTTTTGTGCATTGAAATTAATTGAGAACTTGATAGTTTATTTCTATCACAACAAAAATATACACCTGATGTCTTGTTTGAAACAAGTCTTCTTAAGGCGACATTTTCTATTTTTTTTCTATTAAGAAAAATTATTATTTGGCTCTGGATATTAGGTTGTTGTTTGATGATCCTACCAAATATCATCAGTTGTTGACCTTGTCTATTTAAAATTTTAAGGTTTAAATTATGTTTTACAATTCATATTTTAGTTCAATTTATGCAATTCCCTCATGTGGCTCACTGGGATGTTGTTCTTTATGTTCTTTGTTATATAAAAACATATCTAGGCTAGGGATATTCTTTTGGATTGTAATAATGCATTTCATCTTAATAATTATAGTGATCTTAATTAAGTGAGTTATTCACTCTCTCACCATTCCCTCATTAATGTTGGTTATGTAATAAATAGTTAAGGTGACTAGAATGTTTGGGATTGTAAGAGGATATTTTTTATACCAAGCAAAGCCCATATATTATTCAATTTTATATATCACACAATGAAAATAAAAAAATATTTCTATGCTACCTAACAACTTAACAATAATTACTAAAAATTATCATATAGAAAATACATATCCTAACTATTTTTGATCAATAATAGCACTTGATAAGTTGAATTTTAAGACCATGTTAACAACTCTGTGAGACATACTTATCAATACTCGTGCTTGGCTCTGGAGTTACATACTCGGAGCTTTTTTTTAAGAATTCATATGTAGCCTCTTAAAGATTTTTTCTAGCCTTGAAGTATTTAATTGCACTATGAAATACATTATTAACAATTGAAAATTTAACTTAGTTGTCCATAAATATTTGTATGATTTCTTTTGGTTTCATATGCAAATATGTCATTATTTTTCAAATCTAGAGGCCTGGTTAACAACCTCTGTAATAACTATATACTTTGGTTTCGACGGTGGATTAAGTTATGAAATCTTACTTCTTAAAACACTAGGAAAAAATTCAAGAACCAAAGTTAAAGCAGCAACCTGAGGTGCTTCTCATGTTATTAACATAACCAACCTAATCACTATTAGAGTAGCCACAAGATTGAAGTTATTCACTTGACTAAGCTTGATTTTAATAATCAATCATCTTTTTAAAATATAAAGAACTTTTTTTGCTACTTAAAAATGAATTTCACTAACACAATGTAAATACCTTGATAGTAAACTCAGTATATACACGACATCTGACTTGATTGTTGTAAGATAATTTAGATAGCCTACTAAGCTCCTGTATAGTCTTTCATCAACCTTTTTAGGTCTATCTTCTTTTCAAAACTTCTCCCTTTGCTTCATCGGAGTTGGCTTGTACTCTTCCATATTAAACTTCTTGAGGAATTCCTTTGTATTTTTCTCATATAAAATGATCTTATTATGCTTCTGTGTACCTGTACACTAAGGAAGAAATTCATTCTCCCAAGATCTTTCATTTGAAAGTCATCTTTCATTTATTCTTTAAACTTTTCAATCAACTCCTCACAGCTTATTATGATAGTTAAATCATCAACATATAGATATACCACTGGTAATTCATCATTGACCTTCTTAACATATAGAGTGAATTCACTTTTACTCTTTTTAAAGCTTAAGTTCACCAAGTGTACATCAACTTTACTTTACCAACACCTGAGTTCTTTCTTAGTTTTTTTATAAAGCTTTCTTCAATTGATGTAACTTCTCTTTTTGTCTTTGAAGAAAGAATCCTTCAGGCTACTTTACAAAAATCTCTTCATTAAGATAACCATTAAGAAGGCAAATTTGACATCTATGTGGTGTATAATCTAACCCTTTTAAGCTACAAGAGCCATCAACAGTTCATACAATATCCATCCTAGTAATCGGGGAAAAGGTTTTAGAGAAGTCTACTTTACGTCTTTGGTTATATCCCTTGACAATAAGTTTCACCTTATATTCACAAAACCATTTGAGTTAGTCCTATTTTTATAAATCCATTTAAGCTTAATAAGTTTCTTGTGTTTAGTCTTATCAATAAGCTCCGATGTTTGGTTCTTTTCAAATCTGTAAGCTTTATAACTATAACATTACATCTTTAATATATATTAGAGAGTAAGATGGTTCCTCTAATAGGTTTCTCATTAACATCATCATTATCCTTCTAGAAGACATCATTCTCCTCTTAAAAGTCAAGCCTTTTGTGTGCCATCTTTCAATTCTAGCTTTTTGATTCATAGAATTGGACATCCTTGCTAATAATAACTTTGTTGTTGTATGGTAATTAAATCTTATCGGATTTTGAAACAATGTTGTAGCCCATAAAAATACCAATCTCTTATTTGTTGTCTAATTTGTCTCTTTTAATATGAAGAATGTAAAAAAAAAACATAAGTAACCAATTGTATTTAGATTAAGCGACTTTGGTTTGTCTCCATACTATGCTTCAAAAGGAGTTGCTTTCTGTATAGATTTTTTGGCAACCTATTTAGTAGAAAAAATGTTGTATTTATAACTTCTACTCGTATTCTTTTGGCATTAGTTTTCATATAGTGGCACTTAACTATCTCCATTATTTCCCTATTTTTACTTTCTATAACGTCATTATATTGAGGAATGTATCAGTTAGTATTCACTTCCTAAATCTTCATAAAATAATGAATTTTTTATAGAAGGATTTAGTTCCATTATCGGACCTCATTTCTTATACTTTACATTTTCTTTTATTTTTAACCTAAAATTTAAAGATCCTAAAAATGGCAGCAACCTCAGATTCAAATTTCATGAAATAATTCTAACACATGCTTATGTGATCACTAATAAAAACAGTGTAATATTTATTCCCATTTAGAGATGGTGTATTCATATGTACCTCAAAATCAATATTTACTAATATGTAGCTCTCCAGGGCCTTGTTTTGTGAAAATGAAATCCTTATATATTTCTCATACTAACAAACAACACATGTAGAAAGCTTCTCCTCCAATTTAGGCAAGCCCTTTACGAGATGTTCTTCTTTGTAAAGATTAGTGCAATATAGTGGAAAAACCCCAACCTTTGATGTCAAAGCATGGTGTAACTATCTTCTCTATATATAATAGCCAAGTCCTCTTTATTTAGATCTAAGGCAAACCCTTTATCTTTTATTAGAACTTTAGATACCTCGCTTCTTGCTACATCTTTAATCATGCAACTTTTGTCTTTAAACATCAACTTATATCCATTTCTTAGTAGTTTAGAAGCATTTAATAGGTGTTGATTAATTTTAGGAACACATAGGCTCTATTTGACAATCAGTAAATTGAATTAGCTGTTAACTGATTTTATCAGTAGTTCATTGACAGCAGATTATATCAGTTAATTTGACAAGCGAATAACATTAACTGTTTATTAAAAATGTTTGGTAAATTTAGTTATTTAGTATTAGTTATTTATGTGTAAAATGACTTATGAATGCATGACTTAAAAAAATTATAAAGACATGAGTATTATATCCTAGTATTTCTTTGAAAATTATAATAAGAATTTAGAATTTAGATATTTAATTTTACAAAAAATAAGTTTATGACTCAGATAAAAACATATTATCATCATCATCATCATCATCATCATTATAATTAAAGTAACAACAACAACAACAACAACAACAACAACAACAACAACAACAACAATAATAATAATAATAATCATCATCATCAATATAACTAGAAAATTATGACCATAAATCAAAAGGTTCTTCTCTAAAAAGCTTCTACATACCACCTAACTATCTATGAAGAATTAAAAAGCTTTTGCATACCAATCCAACGTATGTAAATCGTCCATCTCTATTTTTTGGTGAGAAGATAATAAATTTTGAATCCTTGAAAGATATAAATCTTCTTAAAAAAAGGGACAAGTATTGATTAGTAAGAAGATATATAACTCTAACAAAAGGTATGGTCTTAGATAACAGAGGGCTTCGTTTATGCATGTTTCTAGTTGTAAAGGTTAAATTGACTTTTCATGTATTAAATAAAATTTTGGAGAGCAAAAAACTCCATTTTAGGAGATTTTTAAAAATTAGCTAATTAGCTCGATGTGTCAACTTAATCAGCTAATTATCAAACATATCTATCAACAGTTTGACATGATCAAATAGCTAAAATCTTTCAATCCATCAAAAAAAATGACTAATAGGTCATTTACCACACAAGGCTATAAACTATTAACTTTAATTTCAAATATGTGTGCCCTTCAATTTCCACTATTCCTTTCCTTATTATCTTAACAGGTGCTCCATTTCAAATTCTACCTTTAGAAAGAGCATTTTTGTCAAGTTCTTTGAAGAAGCCTTAATCATGCATTATGTGGTTTGTACAATCATTATTTATCGGTCAATTTTTTATTGACTTGTTGGTGGAAAAGCATGAAGCCATGAACAATTGCTCGTTTTGTGGTTGATTATTTATAGCATTTACCTCTCCTTTCTTATGAGATTTTTATATCTTTTCAATATGTCTCAGTTGTCCACATTTATGACATCTTACATTTAACTTCTACAAATATTTTGACTATGGATGATTTTTTTTTACAGTGAGGATAAGGTGGAAAACCTTGACTGCTGCTACTATACCAAAAACTTCTAGGCTAATTTTATTTTATTTTCTTATATTTTCCACCATTATTATTTTGCAATTCAACCAACAAAACATCCATTCATAGATCCTTTTTATCTTATAAGCCACTTTTGCTTTTGTATTTACAACGCATTCAACAATTCCACCAGAGTAATGCTTGAAAGATATTTTAAGTTTTCCCACATGGAGATTATAGTCTCGAATTTTCCAGTACATATGACCAATATTTTCTAGACTATTCTAAAATAAGAAAACTTAGCACACCAAGGAGTCTTACCTTGTTAACAATGCTATGGAGTCTATCATAATACTCTTTGATTGCTTTTGTTTCTTTCATCCTTTACATTATGGATTTTTAGATCAAATTCATCACTTGCATCCCTTTTATTTCTTTCGTACTCTTGCTTTAAAAACTACCAAATTTCATTTGTTATATTCAAAATCAATGTTTTAGTGAAAACTATGGATGATACAACTACAAATGGGCTTATTCATGCTTTTAATTTTCCTACTTCCTTTCTTTATGAGGTTTTTATTTGTGTAACATTTGGATTGATGGGCAAGGATGGAACTTTATTTCCTACAAATCATTATCAATAAGATAGGCTTCCAATCTGATAGCCCATACTTGATAATTTGTTCCATAAAAAGTTAGAGCAATGGTATTGAATATTGTTTCAGAACTCATAGCTTTTTATGTGTTTAATAGATCATGTTTTCGGAAAAACTCAAGGTCAGAGAGGTACCTCAAGATCAAAGTAATTCGATACTAATTTTGTTTGTTATGTAGAAAAGTGTAGAGAAAACATTATATGGTTAAGGTAACTAGAATGTTTGGAATTGTAAGTGACCCATATATTATTCATAAGTATATATAATGCATAATGAAAATAGAAAATTAGATTTCTCTACTAAATTAATAGAATAATAATTAAAAATTATCATATAAAAAAATACATATCCTAATTAAGTTTAACCAGTACTACCTAAAGAATAACAATTAATAAGTTGAACTTTAGGACCTTGTTAATAGTTCCATGAGACATACTTGTCAACAACTAATTATTTCATCCTTTTGGGTTAATCTCTTATCTCATGGAAGATAAAGAAACAATGGAAAATTGAGCAAATTGAACCCTAACATTTATAGTAGCGAACAAGTTAAACCTTAACGTTTTGGAGCATTTAATTTGAACATCAACATTTATAAAATATTCGAAACATACCCTATGAGAAGAAACTAACGGGGTTTACCGTCTATCAGTTCAATGCCACATCCTAGATGATGTGACATTTTTTAAATTTTTTTCACAATATTGGGACCTATACACAAATTAACATGGATTTTTAACTTAAAAAATAAGAATAGTCCCACAACATAAAATTCACCATTTATCTCTATCTGAATCTTGAATATGAAATTAATCCTTAATTATCCCTAGTGAATCAAATTTTCTTAAAACATTTCCCAATCAACCCAATCGGTCATTTCAACTTAAGACTTTATAATTGTAAACCATTTATTGATGCTCATTAATTTGAACTTAATTGCTTATATCAAAAATCATATATATAGGGCCTAAGTTTTTGTATATTAGACAGAATCCTATCTATTTTGACAAAAGTTATAAACTCTCTAGTTCTTTCCATTGCATAATATAATATTGTGGAGGTCATTTTAGTTTGTAGTTGAGTACTGTTTTTTAATTGGTTTCAAGATATTCAAGACATAATCAATATAGCTGTTTTTAAGGGTTTCTACTTTCTAGCCTCTATAGAACATCCAGGTAGAGCAATAATGTAAACATTTTCAGAAAAAAGGCCGGGAATATATAGTAATTACAAGATAGAGCAATAATGCAAAATTCTTCCAAAACAAAAAAGGGCTAGGAATATATACTTACACGGCTTAGTGGGGCCTCCCCATTGGGAGCTTCCTCGAGGATTATAGTAAAGCTAGTTCATTTCATTTTTGACACCTCCGATTTCACCAAAGGCTCCCTTCCGAAGACGCTTCCTATTATGACATCATTGTCACTTTTGGCGACTACCTCCGCCTACTAATTGAGAAAAAGATGAGTAATTAAGAAAATACAGATTTTGGTAAAATTTTGAGAATTAGGAATTTCAAATTTGGGTTTCAAATAGAGATAAACAATGAGTTTTGTGTTATGGAACTCACGTACGGGTCTCATTATTATGTAAAAAATTTAAAAATGTCACATCATCTAAAATGTGCCATTTAAATGATAAAGAGTAAAATTTATTAAAATTTTCGTCTTCAAATATTTTGTAAGTGTTGATGATCAAATTGAATGCTCCAAAACATTATAGTTGAACTTGTATTCCACTATAGATGTTGGGGTTCAATTTCTTTTTTTTTCTTCTATTGAAAGAAAATGTCGTTCTATGACAACTAATAGTTGTGAATTGACTTAGCTCAAATTTCTTGGTGTCGCTCATTCTTAACCAATGCAACTATTTTGTGATATTCAAGCCACCTTACAAATTGCAAAAAGTTATGTTTTTATTGAAGTTAGTTATTGTTATTATGTTTGAGATCATATATTGTTTCTTCTCATGTTCATACTCATAATTAGATTGTAGATATTTTCCCAAAGGCTCTTGAGCAATAACAATTTGATTGTCTTCTTCACAAATTGAGCATTCGTAACCCTTAACATTCCAACTTGAGGAACGTAGTAGGACAATATCTTGTAAATATCTACATATTATCTTGTATATATGTAGGTGATATGGTAAATATTTATAGGATATAAATTAAAAAGGATATTCACTGATATCATCATGTATGTATTCCGGAGTGCAAAAACAATGAAAAGATACATATGAATCATTTATCTCCATCACACATTTATTATCACTAGCTAATATCTAAATTTTAGAAATTCTTATAAGCTTTTCGACATTTTATGCTTAACGCAGGTGAGGTCGCGGGTTTAAACCTTCCTCATGTATACAGATATTTAAAACTTGGAACCAAATCTTTGCCTTCTGCAAGAGATATATTCGGTTTGAGCAGGGATTAGTCTGGGTGTAGATGACTTAAAGGTATCTTCCTATAATTAGGATTCTCCTAGAGTACCTCGTGGATAACTAAAAAAAAAGTCTTGTAAAGAGAATCTTTTCATTTTTCGATAATATTAAGTAAAATTTTAGTAAAGATGGACAGGGTGAATGATTTTCCAAAAGGAGACGACTATGGTTACATAACCAAATTTGACACCAATCATTGAGTTAGATTATAGAAATTAAGTGGAGTCTTAAATTAAAGTAGCTCACTGTGCATGTTGACTCATTCCCATCTAGTTCTATGTTTCAACTTTCAATTACCAACAAAATAAGGAGTATGCGTCTTTGGTGATTCCTCACTAGATATGAGATTGCAGCGTTATGTTGCTTATGATGACAGCTAGCCTGCTATATGTATGTATCAGTCTGGCTATATTTTTATGCATATTTTCAAACATATACAGCTTCCCAAATGCTAACAAAACGTGTATGCCGAGGGTTTTGTTGTGTTATGATTGATAAGTTCGCGGTTACAATATTCTATTCTATTCCAAACTTATATTGTTGATGTTTCTCCCGCAGGCAGGAGAGAGCCCACAAACAAAACGAAAAAGAGAAGGGACTGGTCGTAATTTGCTGTTAACGCATTCTATGTTTGCATGACTATCACATGAAGGATTTTAAAATTTTTATTTTTGTATATTTTACCTAGCTAGGCCTCCATGAATACATAGGGTTATATGTACAGCTTGGCGTCTGCGTGGATGCATCCTCCATTATTATTGTTATTTGCAACTCGGAAGTCTAGTTTTGAAACCTTTTTAGTTTTAGATGTTGAACTGCTTGTTTCTAATGAGTTCTTGAAAGCTCTCTTCCAAGTACATGCATATCCCATTTTGTCAATATTGATCTCTTATACATACATACATATATATATATATATATATATATATGATGTATACGTGAACTTCCTTTCGCCAACTCCCCATCGATTGTCTGCTAAATTTGCATTACATTCTTCAGTATTTCATCTTTCAATAATGGAGAGGACCGTGATATTTAAGTTAAAAGGACAGCTTTTGATTGGAAATCGATATCTCTACGTCAGCTCGTTCGATGTTACGTTCTGTGTTGAACCATACTCCTAGCTAGTTTTTGCATCGGGATTTACTATGAATAATTTTCATGAAATTAATCTTTTGCTAAATAATATTTGCTAGAGCCCATTATTTAAATTTTATAAAATTATAAAACTGTCCTTCAATATATACTTTTTTACTTTATTTTAATATCTTAAGAAATCATAATAATAAAAATTGATATAAAAAATGTTTTTTAAATTTTGATTAATATTATTTTTGCATATCTCTCATAAATTAAGATGAGAAAAATACTATTTAACTCTAACAGAGATATAAAATTAAAAATAACACAAAGTAAAAAAATATTCATTTATAATGAGTAAATTTAATTTCAAATATTATCTTTACATATTTCAAAAGTTATTATAATAATTTTCACATATTGACACTAAAAATATATATTATCAAATATGAAATATATAAATTTTAAAAATATTTATGAAAAACTATTTAAATTATATTAAAATAATATATTTATTATATAATCTGTAATCACTTTATTTAAGTCTAATCACATAAAAATTTATTTAATATATTTTTATTTACATATTTATTATTTATCAAATTTATTAAAAATTTTTATATAGGTAATTATTATTGTTTATAAAAAAACTTAAAAATTTTCAATTTATCATTATTGAAAACTACAATTCTAATTACTATTTGATTGATATTTTAGTTACCGACAAATATCAGCATGTACCAATCGAAAGAGTCGGTACTAAATACTACCAAAATTTGGTACAAAAATTTTTATTAGATAATTTTTTTGTGTTGTACAACTATAGAAGGTAATCTTGCTAGTAGGAAATTTCTTCTTTAAGTAGATGAAAATAAATTCTTTTCGTCTTCACAAGTCTTATTAGCTATTAAATTATTCTTCTAATGTGAATGAAAATAAGCATACGTGTCTAAATATATCTTTAGTTGATGCTTACATAATATATATATATCTACGTGCACTATATGTATACGTGCTTCTTTTTTATTTTATTTTTATGTTTATATATATGTGTATGTATGTATATTAAGCTAAAAGTGTATAGCGCGTATGTATGTATGTATGCAAATTAAGGCAAAAGTGTAGGCCTTGGTGTCAATCCTAGAGATTCTTGATGATGGACCCATACACCACGTACAGGAATTTGACGAATTTGGCTTCACGTGGATCAGAAAACCGTGAGTTGTTCTGATTGGATTCCTGATGTAGCGCTTTGCGGGACCTAAATGTTACAATCAAAACCAAATTATTATAAGTTATTGTAACACGGTTGGTGTGGTGGGTGGCACAAGGACCACTCACCTTTCAGTAGCCGTCTATTTGGAAATGAAGCACATTCATAGTGTTATGGATCGTATCTGTTAAACAAATCAAGATCTGCATAAATTTCATACTGTGTTGAATGATTACCAATTCCAAACTATTACGGGACCCTTTTTCCTATATCTACAAATACATATACACGTAAATAGCTGTACATGATCCAACTAGAGCCCAGATCTCCTGTCTAATATTATGATATCTTATTGTGTTCAATGAATCTCAGTCGTTTATTTATGTGGGTCCTGTATAAGTCTCGTGTAGATCCCACAAAATAAATAGTTAAGATTTCATGAGACAGAATAAGACAAGATAATATTGGACATAGAATCTTGATGTATCCAACTAAGATTACGGGCATCTTGCTGAAAGAGAACGTAGGCCAGTAGCTCAAGCTACTTCACTCAAGTCTCGGGCACCGGTTGTCTTCTTCTTCTGTTTTTCTTTTTTTCTTTCCTAAACGAAGCATTTGCCTCCTCTATTTTATGTATATATAAAGAGAAGAATCATAGTATCTTGTTTTCAGTTGTAAAAAGAAAAAGAAGAGAGGTTGGATATGGTTGTTTATACAGGATTGTGGCACATATAAATACAAATGCATATATACATAAATCTAAAAATAGATACTTCTAACATTATTGTCGTAATTCAGTACATATCTTAATAAAATTGTAATTTGAATATTATTAAGAGAACATTGTTATCACCTTGAGAAAGAACTACATGAATAAGAATGTGATCAGATCATACTATACAAAGTCACTTATTATAAGGAAGGTCAAGGGTGGATGTTTTAAGAAGCACAATCAAATATAGCTTAAAGCCTCACGTTCGCATAGAGGCAAGAATCACCTTAATCGGAGTTATATAACTCAAGATACA
>JANTPM010000009.1:12799044-12813916 GCA_025434745.1 Erythroxylum divaricatum
AAATATTTTATTTTTATTTATTCTTATAAAATTTTCATCTTATTTATTATATTCCGGTTTGATAACGGTTTACTACCGGTTCAACCTCTAAACCTCAAACCTTTCCTTCGACCGGTTCGATGTCCGGTCCGGTTTTTAAAACATTGCTAATTACTGATCATTTGAAATGAATACTGGTTTACCCAATCAATTAGAAATATTCTATGTATAACCATATAACTATGCATGCAAACGGTATTAAAAAAAAAAGGTTAACTTAATCTCTAGTAGATTGTAATCCTTAGTCAATTACAAATTAACATATGAGTGACTACATATGCATAAACCCACTTCTAAAAGAGAACTTCTATTCAACTCTAAGGCAAATGTGTAATCATAAGTTTATATTCTATTACTAATGTGGCCAATTGAAACCCAAAGTCACCTCATCAATAAGGTTGTGGTTGATTGACTATGGCGCATTTTTTGTTTTTGTTTTCATAAGATTTTGTAATTGTAAACTAAAGAAAGTTGTTTATTGGTATTTCGATTGATTGAAAGATTTGTAAGTAAAATTTCTTAGTTTAAAAGATTATGCTTTCAAATCCGTATTTAATTCATAAAAATATTCTTTTGAAATTTTATTTATACATTTTGAATTAATTAACAAGAGTATCATTTTATGTTAGAGTATATCATTTATTAATTAAAATAAATTTGTTATTTGATTTTAAATTATTGATTCATCAAATAACTCATTTAATATACCTATTTAATAAATTATTTTATACTCTTAAGAATTTATTTGTTACACACCTAAAAAATGATGATAGAAAGTTTTTCAATGTAAAAGGAACTTAAAGGAAATTGTAATGTATGTTAGAATCTAGATATTACTTATAAAATATTTAGATATTATTCATAATTGTTAGGATAATTTAGTTATTATTCACAAAATATTTATATATTGATAAATATATTGAATGTTTGGTCATTAGAATAAATTGAAATGTGTGGTTGTAACTAGTTTGATTCACCTATGAATACTCATCCATCATCTTCTTATTTGATATATCAAGAAAACAAATTCAAACATTTAAGAATAGAGCATACGCGGATACCAATCAGGTAGGTTCTAGCTTATAAATTAATATTTTTAACTTATAGTTAGCATATGTTTGTGTTGTAACTTCTTTTTTCACTCATAATAATATTTTATGAGTCCTAATTCGTTTAAATTTATTGAGATGTGATAATGTTCTATCCACCTAAACATTCTAACAAGTGATATTAAAGCCTAATTAAGGTGCATACATACACACACACACACACACATAAGTACATCCTCTATATTAAAAAAAATAAGTTAGATATTATTCACCTTTTGAAATCAATGATTACTATTTATGTATGTAATAATTGTTTATATGAAATAATGAGAACTGTTTCTCTAAGCTTAAAACAGCTTAGGATAAAAACAAAATAACCAAATATAACATTGAGAAGCTCAACAAAAATAATTTTAGATTATGGAAGCCAAAGATGAAAGTTGTCATCATAAAAGATATTTACCTTGTAGCCATTAGTGGAAGGCCAACGGACTTTACACAGGACACTAAGTAGAAAAAAATGGCCACAAATACTATTGCAGATCTTCATCTAACTTTAACTAAAGAAATTTTGTTAAGCAAAGAAGAGAAGAAATAATAAAAGAGATATTTGATCATCTTATAAAAGTATATAAAAAGTCAAGTTACTCCACAATTATTTTTTTAAAAAGAAAACTTTATACTCTTCAAATGTTAGAATCAATGATTAAGCATATAAATAATTTTGCAATTTTATTCTCTTATCTGACATCATTGTGTTATAAAATAGAGGTATATGAATGTCTTCTAATTCAAAGTCTACTTTGATCATCTCATCATAAGTTTTACCATAACCTTTTTAGAAACTACCTACTACGATGTCGTAGCTACGATTTTAGATAAAGAAAATTAGCAAAAGAATAAGGAAAACTGATAGTTTGGTCTATAATAAGTCTAAGCCTTAATAGTGATAAAGAGTGAGATCAAACAAATATAATCTAAGTGAGATCCAAAATGATGGTATATCAAAATCTAGAAGTAAGAAAAATTTTAAATGCTACAAATATGTGAAGAAAGGTCACTTGAAAAGGATTGCTAGAATTTAAATAAGAAAATTATAGTCATTAAGGAAATTCTGCATGTACTTCAAATAATGACAATGCTCTATGTTGTAAAGTAGTGATAACAATTGAAAGCAAGAAGTCACTTCTTGATATGTAACTCTTTGACTCGGGAATTATCTTTCAATTGATCCCTACAAAGAGAATAGATTTATCATTAAAAACCTATCTTAGGAAGATTTATGTATAGTTATGATAACTATCATGTAAAGATTTTTTGGCATTGAAACCATCAATCTATAGATGTAAGATGGCATAATTCATACAATTCAAGAGCTATGATGCATGAAGGGCTTATAGAAGAATCTAATATTTTTAGGATGACTAGATAGTCTTTGGTACGAAATAGAAATTGTTAACAAGATTTATAACTTGTTACACACTTGTGCTTATAAAGGGGGAGAAGAGTGCAGATTAGTACAAGTCAAAAGGAGAGATATTGTAAGAAATAGAAGTAATGGTCACTTCAAATAGTTTACGTGAAATATCTTCGATATAAAAAACTTAAGACTTATATTTAAACAAAAGATGGAGATTTTTTTAAGGAAAATCTACTCCCTAAGTTCACGAAGGCAACATTGTGTAAAATTCAAGAAGTAATGTTGTTCTTGAATCAGAACACTCTAATGTGTGACAGGTACAACTTTTATCCATAAGAGGAAGCACTTTATCTCCTGCATTACTAATTATTCTAAGAGGTATTGGTGTACTATACCAAGAAGAAATCAGATGTGTTCTTTGTCTTTAAAGTTTTCAAAACACATGTTTAATTTGATAATAGTAAAAAGATCAAGTGTTTAAAGATAAATAATGGAGTACATACTGAAAATGAATTTGATACATTTCTTAAACGAGAAAGCATCAAAAGACAGTTCTTTATTGTATACACTCCTCAATAAAAGAAAATGTTAGAGCAAATGAAAAGAACTCTATTAGAAAGAATATGAGCAATGTTGAGAGTTCGAGACCTAGAAAAAGGCCTTATAGGAAGAAGCAAATAATACTATAAGTTATTTGGTAAATCAAATTTCATTAATTAACATTAAGTTGAAGATGACAATTATAATGTGAACTAGGAAGTCAGCAGAATACTCCAACCTACTTATACTTATTTTTTGGCATGTTGATGAAGCAAAGTAAGTACCACCTATAGAATTTCACTCTTGAAGGTTATTTTTAAATGTAAACTAATATTATAAAATTAAATAAAGATTTAAAAGTTTAATTAACCACTTTATTATATTCTTCCAAACTTCACGACATAATTGTACGATAAAAAAATCAACTTTAAAAACACACAAAATAAAAACAGAAAATAAAATGGAAGGTAATATTGTCATTAGACAAACAACCGATTTTTAAAGCTATTTTTATGAAGCTTTTAAAAATTAACTTATTAAAATTAAATAAGCTAATTAATAAGCCATTCACTAAATATATCAATAATTTTTTAAAATAATCAAAAAGCTATAGCTAAAAAATAACTGATAACTAATAAGTTAGCAATCTCATTTATCAAGATATTCCAAGCCTAATTAGCGTAGACACCTACAGTTGTCCAAACAACTTAGTTGGACGTTCAAAGTCTTTTCCAACCCCAAGCAGCTCCCAGAACAAAACGGCATAGCTCTTATGTACATTAGTACATATCATTCAATGATCATAAGCTCTCTATTTCACGTCTGCATTCTCCGAACTCATTATCTGATGACACCGCTGCTTAAATATAATAGAAAAAGCTTGTGACGTCTACTTTTCGCCACTTACCAAAAGTCCAGTCTAATAATAATAAACTAATGATCATCATTCATCCAGGTATTGTTTGCTTAAAGCTTGATGCCTCTTGTAATCTAGCTCATAAATCTTATTAAAGAAACTGGCCAATAGACGATTGCATTTACGATCATAGAATGAAACATGTGACATCGCTACTAGAGCGATATTTTAACACAATCCCTAAGATACAAGAAAAATATATTATAGTAAGTGCATGTCACTGGCATGGCCATATCTGTGAATGCTCGATGCATGTCTATCGAGCGGATATGGTCTCAAACAAGATATTCTTCTAAGATAAAATTAAAAACTTTAATATGTTAAAAAAACAACGGATGAAATGAATACGCATTCGCTATCTATTGCTAACTGTGCTGCGGAACTGAATCAGTCCTCCAGATTAATATCTTAAACTCCTGAAGAACCTTTATCGTATAATTATAGAAGATTGTTTAATACGGGTAGGTTAGGTTGCTCATCACTTTATGGATTTTGTTAATTATTCGAAACTAGGGTGACCAAAAAAGCCTTGTTGTCTCCTGTTGAGTGGTATATTCTCCACGATGCGTCGTCCCAGCAGTTAAATACATGTATTATTCATCAATCTTTGAAAAATTATTTGCCACCCTAATTGAGTCACATGTGAAGACTCAAGTTAAATACTTGTACCCACAGAGAAATGACTTCACAAATTAATTAAGCTTCACATGGACAAACACAAAACTTCCCACTTTGCAAGCATCAGAGGGGGATTATCATGACATATATAGCTCAGGCAAGATGCCTCCTTGAATTAAAATGCATTAGTATCTTTTTATGCCTTTTTTCATGATATATTAAGAGTTTGTCCAATAATTGACTTTTGCATCTATGACCCTACTCCTATGGTAGGTGTCTAGCACAAGTTTGAAATGGTTATGTTGGGGTTAGATAGAAGTCCAGGTGAAAAAAAAAATCATATTATATAAATAAAATTAATTTTATTGAATTTCCTGCGTGATAATTCTACTTCAGGTTTATATGTATCGAACTGGAAATTCAATCAATTACTAGTACCTATCTGTGCAAGGAAAAGAAATTAGGCTACAGAATGGCTGAAAACAACAAACAGCTGGGAAAAAAGAAGGCACATCATCTCTGATTACCTGATGTATGCAATCTCCAAATCATGCATTTTATTATTGCTGCAAAATTGATAAGATTAATGTCGATCAAGTCAGCAAAATATAGTAATTAATGTCACTCAGTAGAAACAGACCGACCATTTAAAACTAAGAACCAAAACTATCATACCTTTTTCTTCTTATGATTGACCCACTAAGAAATTATTTTAATCCAGTTGGGATCGGATAGCTCTTAAGTTTTAATCCTTCACAACCCGAACAACTATGCCAGTGGGTGTGTCCACCGTTTTGAGGTGACCTGAGCCAATCAGATCACGGAGGTGAAACCTCATATCAAGTGGAGATGATCGAAGACGTTTCTTCTCCAAAGGAGTCAACATCATTTCCTTGTATCTCCTGCGGTTTAAAAGGGATAGAAGCTCCTTCCTTCCCTGAATGAAGAGTGTTAAATCGTTACTTTTTGTACACAATATATAATATAGTTAAACTCCTGGTTGGATCTTTTTGTTATTCAGGGAATCGTTACTTATAGTAGATAATATACAATATTGTTAACAAACCCCTGGTCGAAGCTTTTTTACAAAAACTAAAAATTAATAAAAAGACCTACACACTTTTGTTCAGCTCCTTTTCTGAGGCAATCTTTTTCATTGAGCCTCGAACAAGAAACAATGACACAAACAGAGATGCAGACACAATGACAAACACATGGAGACGCAAGGTAATCGAAAAGGCCAATTGCAAATTCATTTCAAAGAGCATCTCACCATAATAATCTTGTTCAGTTGCATTAAGGAAGATCAAGATGTAACACAAGAATCTTAAGATCCTTCAGAGCCTCAAACCCACAATATAAAGAAATCAATCTTTTGTTTGCTAGAAGAAAACATTCTCATTTTCAATTTTCTATTTCCATGTCCATTTCCTTGAGATCACCTTCCTTTTCTGTTTCCTTATTTAAAAGAACATGTTTGGTAAGTGAAATAAACAGTTTCCCAAAATAAATGGTAAGTGAAATAAACAGTTTCCCAAAATAATTTACAAGTTAAGATTTCTTTTTAAGGAAATAAAGAATAAGAGCTTAGTTTCATTGTTACCATCTAAAACATGTTTTTCAAACTAGACCAAAAAGGGGCGTCAATTATTTTTAAGGAGTTAATTACTATTTTGAACCAACTAACAACTCTCTAGTTTTGGCAAATTTCCTATTTTCTACCCAAAAATGAAAAATGGCTATATTTTACAATACCAAGTAGTACATATCATATTCATTCCAGTACCTGCGATAGGCCTTTAAGTACTGAACCAATGTTTGGAATTGCAAACCAATACATGCTTGGATCAATCAGTTGGCGAGTCTGCAATTACCAAATTACCAGTGTTAGATACAAACATAACTCTTTAATAGGAACATTATTTAAATAACTAAAAAATAATTAATTTTAAAATCATTCTAATTAAGCAAGATAAACTATGCAATTATGGACAGCATTGTAAAGGATGACATCTTTTTTTATCCCACTGCTGTGAAAAATCACTTATGTCTATGATTTAAGGTGTGCAGTTTTCACTCATTGTCATGTTAAGATATCCCTAAGTTGGTATGATAACCTGCAAATGTCAATGCACGCACAGAAGCACCCTGGCTTATGACATAATGTTATTTTAATGCTGGACTAGCAAACAGGTATAACTAAGCGGATTATCTGAAACTTATGTCTATAAAAGGTCATTTAACCAAGCTTCCCCTATGAATTTATCTTAAACTTCACATTAAGCAGCAATGGAACAAAATATGAACTGCATGACAGTGGGTATTAACCCTAACTAGATTCATTTTCCCTTCACAGGAAAAGGACATATTTGAAACCATTAAAACACTTTTAAAGCATATCTTCTAGTTGTCGAAACAATAGATCTTGAGGAAAAGGAAATATCAAAAGAAGAAAGACTGAGGAATGTTTAATGGCCCGTAATAGTTAATAGTTTAACACAATTAAAAAAACATTGAAGAACCTTATTACATAATGAAATAATCTCCCACAATATTTGGAGCAATAAGGATGAAAAATTATATTTAAAGTAAGCAATTAATCAACTATGAAATTGTTAAAGAGACTATACGAAGTCTGAGGGCTTTCAGCAATCAACTAAACATGTAGCAATTATAAAACCAGGTACCTTAGAATATCATTGAAAAAACTGAAACTTTACTTCTTAAATAACAATCTAACAAGGCAAGGGATTCTGTATAGTCCACAGCACCCTCGCCGCAGCTTTTGAGCTGTGAAAGGTAAATTGGTTCTGCAATTACAGTCGGATTGGTTCCACCAAGACCCGGTATCCCAGGAAAGAAATAACCCAAAATATGAGTTAATACCCAACGTAGGGAAGATAATAAACTACAATGTTATCTTTTAGCATATGCAATTCATCTCCGTGATATCTTCTAAGTCACAGAAAATGATCTTCTTGATGAACAATAACCTTGGTCATGACCCTGAGTATCATTTTGCCTACAAATGAATGAATTTAACTTTTATGTCTGGACAATCCAAGCTGCTCAACAGCACCTAAAGCGTGGCCTCATATTAGCAGGATTCATGCGTCTCTCACCAAAATAGGTGTACTGATGCATAATCTTGGTACATAATGACTTTAACACCTAAATCCAATTTGTATGCTTTACGCCATATGCAAGAATGATTGTAAATAATGCAGCACATTGCTTAGCAGCATGAGACAACACAGTTAAATTCATCAACTTTTATGGGGAAAGTCTAAATAAATCAATAAGCTCTTAAGTTACTCACAAGGAGACCAGCATTAATTATACGGGATATGTGTTCATCCTTCACCTTCCCCCCATGGGATAAATGTAAGAACTGCATCAAAGAGTTAAAAAGTTGAGGAAAAGAAAAAGGTTAATGTTGCATGAAAGTGGAAAAGTTATAGAAGCAAATATAGCCACTAAAACCACTGCTATGTAAGATATTTATAGATATTGATCAAGAACAAGTTTGGATGGGGGACAGCTGTTCACCTGATTTGACTTTGCTGATTGTCAACTTGAACAGTTTAAAATAAAGTTCAAATGGTGATAGTACCAAATATCCAGTGTGATAATTATTTCTAGTTTCATTACAGAACAGAGGATTACTTGGAAATATGAAGTTCAGACAGAAATCCATTGTTTCCTAGATTTCTTAGGTACTTTTTTTTCCCAAGAAAAGAGGTTCTTTCTGCTATATTGGGAGTGTCTTCCATTCCATCTGCCTTTCTAATAAGTTGGGCCTTTTGCAAGTTTATATATCCCAAAACTTGAATGGGTTACCCCTGTTCTTTTTCTCAGCTAATTAGTGCTCAAGGAAAAACATTTAAGAACAGAAAACATACTAAGATGTGAGCAAGTAGTAAGCAGAAGCACATAAAATTGACTATATTACACTCAACTATCAGTCAAATGTACAAAAGAGATGTGGATGCACATGCATAATATTCTTGCAAGTTGCAGGAGCACCACCATTTAGAAGTACGTTGTCCTTTCCCATAAATGTATATGGACATGCACTGAACTCTCTGGTCTTGTGCAAAAATAAGGATAGTATCCACATAAACGGTTGGGAACAATCTTTATACACATTTAGCTGGTAGTATAGTATGTCCAAAGAAAATAGTACAAAATTTGAAAAAATAAAAATAGAAAAGAACAGAGCCAATAGTGTACAACTAGAATGATATTTGCAAAACTCACAAGCTCATCATGGCTAATGCTAGGTTCTAGCTTGATATCAATAACATATGTTTTGAACCACTCAAAAACTTCAAGACCATCTTGCGTTTTCTCTTCCATTCTTTTCACAACACATTCTATCTACACATAAATCATCCACAAACAAAACACATTGAAAAATTCACAATCTTGACGAGGTACGTGATCAATTAATTGTGGATATATGTGGAGCATCATCCAAATTAAAAAGAAAAAGAACTTGCTGCCATCAGCAAACCTGGCTTAGGTAGTCATCCAAGAACATTATAGCATGATCATCTTGCCCTGTGTTTAGTTTGAATATGCGCAATATTTTCTCCCTTCTCAAGGACTGGAAAAAGAAGTAAGCAGTAGCATATTTGAATCAAATTACATCGCTGAAGATTAGGAGGAAACTTAAAATTCAAAAATTAGCAGAACATATTGAACGAAAAAGAAAGGACATCCCTCTATCCTTATCCATTGATACTATCATGCCTTGCCTTAAGGGGTACTTATCAAACTGAAACCAAGTGAAACTGGAAGAATCAAATTCATTAACAATGCATCACACCTCTAATTCCCTATCCACCTGCGTTCTGTCCTTTACACTGCTGTACAACTGTGAACGTAAACTAAATGGCAGAATTGACGCCTGTAATTGCAGACATAATCGTGTTCATAAAGTACAAAGAACAAAAGGATATTCAACAATTCAAACGAAGAACCACAACAGAAATATCGGGTGCTAACTTTGTCAATGCGGGGAAATTGGGCTCGCATTATCCGAAGCGCCACTAATGTGTCACTAAATGTAAGACTTTCCTCTGCAATCAACAGCATCAAAAATTAAAAAGAAAATTGACAAGATTTATGGATTGGAACAAGTAAAGGAAGTGAATTTACCAAGTGATGGAACTTGAGCATCAATGTCGCTGGTTTCAACTTCAGCTTCGATATCTTCTGCTCCTTCTTTTCTACGACGCTTTCTTCGTTTCGACGATTCTAAAGAAATATTCGTCTTCTCCGTTGCGAGAACACGATCCATTCTCTGGCTATCCTGCTAGAGGATATCTCGGGGGTGTCCTTCCCCCGACTAGGAAATTAAGGTTTCGTGTACTTCTCTTTCTGACGTTAATAAGCTTTTTTTTATAAAAAAAAGTACCAATATGTAATTACATTTTTAGCACCGTCAGTATTGAGTAGTGACCGATGTTTTAAAAATTAGACCGTACATTGAACCAATCGAAGAAAATGTTTAAAATTTAGTGGTTCAATCAGTAATGAATCGCCATAAAATCGGTATATAATAAATAAGAAATAAAACTTATAAGAATAAGTAAAATTAAAATATTTTATTGAAATAAAAATACATTAATATCTATTATTATATAATTAATTAATAATAAATAGATATGAGTCTAATATAAATATTAAAATAACAATAAAAATTAAAATTGTATTTCTGAAGGAGGTTGTGTCTTATCGTCGTCAAAAGCTTTAAATTCTTCAATGCTATTTAAATATTCGTAAATTACGCTTTCATCTAAAGTATTTGTATCAACTTCTTCTACTGCATTAAAATAAATTACAAATTAGTAACTTATGAAATTATTCTCAATTGTAAACTTGTAATACACTATAATTTTAACTTAAATATGATCAAAATAGGATATAAACTAACCATCAGTAGATGTTCTTAATTCATTCGTTCTAACAAATACATTTTCTTCATAACTCGTCTTGATAAGGCTTTACTTTATTTAATTTTTTCCGGTCAAATTTAAACAGTTTGCAAATGTTAGAATTTATTTAAATACCTCAAAATATTAGAAATTAACTTGTAATTTTATGAAATATTAGTTAAATTTGCTCCTTTTGCCTATAGAAGAAATACTGACCAAGATCTAGAGTTTGACATTAATACATGTATAACTAAGTAGGTATGTATATTTCTTTCATATTTATTTATGAGCAATAAATATTTTGTGAAACTATAATTTGGAGTTTAATATGTTTATGTTTGTAAGTTTCATCAATGTACTTCAAAATGAGTATTGGTGGAGGTGTTACGTGTAACCGGAAGTAAGAGAGATAATGATTTTCAACTCAAATAAAATAGGGGATATTTAAAAGAAGTACGTGATGGAGCATTTCGTAGGTGGTAATACGATTTATATAATATTTATAGCAAAATTATGATATTAATGTAAGAAAATTATATTATGCTTATAGACACTAATATTGTAATAAGTGATGGTGTCATTTGGTTTTCAGTGTGATCATAGCAACAATTCTATAAATGTG
Organism: Erythroxylum divaricatum; assembly: GCA_025434745.1. Taxonomy (NCBI): domain Eukaryota; kingdom Viridiplantae; phylum Streptophyta; class Magnoliopsida; order Malpighiales; family Erythroxylaceae; genus Erythroxylum; species Erythroxylum divaricatum. The sequence goes on from JANTPM010000009.1 coordinate 12,810,191, forward strand.
AAAGTTTTGATGAAGGAAAAGAAGGGGATTTTGCAAGGTTTAAAAAGTCTGACCGGACCAAACCGAATCGTTCGGTCCAACCGAAAAAAGGTTGAACCGACCGGTTTTTATGCAGAGAGGTTATTAGGTAAAACCGAACTAGACCACTGACCGGTTTAAACTTTTTTCGGTAGAACAGGACGATCCGGTCCAGTTTTTAAAACCTTGGTAATAATCAATTATGTAGGTGGTATAACTGCGACCTTTAACAAAGCATCCATCCTTTTTAGTTTTCACCATTCAAATCAAAAGAAAAGGTTAATTACGGAATTGGGCAGAACTTTGACTTATGATATGATTCACGGGGGTAAAAATGTAACAAATTAATCGAGAGACCAAGAAAATCAATTAACAAAAGCGATCGACTGAGATGCCGCATGCAGTGAAAGAAACCAACCAAACGACAACTAATCGTGGTCGTTTTCCACCTTAGGGGAGCTGGCTTCCTACAACATATTTACTCCCTCACCTGCATGCCATTACCACCAGATCTCGGCTTTCAAGTGCAAAAGCAAATTTTTTGTGAATAAAGAAATAATTAGCTTTCTGTTATTTGCTATTTTTTCGTTTAGCATAGTTTGTTATTTGGTTATGTTAGAACCTTGCTTTATGTTCTACAGACTCCACTAAGCTATTTCTAAGGGGAATAAGAAAATCTTCCTTCTCTCTTTTATCTCTTCCATTTTCTTTGATTTTAACATGGTATCAGAGACCATGGTTGACGACTCATTTCTTCTTTCGGTCATCATCATTTCTCATTCTCTTCTTTGATTTTTTCTTTCCTCTTTCGTTATGGCTTTTCCTCAAATACTTGGTGCGATTGATTTTCATCATCCCCCGTACTTACATCCCTCGAACACGCCAGGTGCTCTTCTTGTCTCTCACCAACTTCTGGGCATTGAGAACTATAACATTTAAAGTCGATTTATGCGCATCGCTCTTTTGACAAAAAAACAAGTGGGTTTTGTTGATGGTTCGTGCAAGAAATCAGACCTTCCTCTTGACCTTCATTCTCTCTGGGATAGGTGTAATGCGATCGTTCTATCTTGGATTTTAAACACTGTTTGCAAAGATCTCTTTACCGGCATAGTCTTTGCTTCTAGCGCTTCACTTGCTTGGCAAGATCTTAAAGAGTGCTTTGACAAAATCGATGGCTCTTGCATCTATTGCCTTCATCAAACTATTTCTTCTCACAATCAAGGTACCAGTTCCATCTCTGTTTATTTCACAAAGCTTCGTCTTCTATGGGATGAGTATGATGCGTTAGTTCCCCTCTCAATCTGTGACTGTGATACTTCTCGAAAGAGCTCCGATCATCTTCTTTAACAACATCTGTTTTAGCTATATGATTCCTATTCCAATGTTCGCAGTTAGATTTTACTCATGTCCCCTCTTCTCTCTGTCAATCAGGCGTATTCGATGTTACTGCTCGACGTACTCTTTCTTCAACGATGTTGTTTGCTTCTAAGCCCACAACTCTTTAGTCATCTTCTTCATAGTACTCCGAAACCCCGATTCAATGGTACCTATGATTATTGCAATGTCAAGGGAAACAAACGTGCCAATTGTTACAAATTGATTGTATTTCCACCTGATTTTAGCAATGTTGTTTCCTCTGATAAGTTACCAAATAGCGAGATTGCCACTGTCAAGGCTCCTTCTACCCCTATTCTTACTTCTGGACAGTATCAGCAGCTTCTTCAACTGTTGCATAAAGAACCTTCACCTTTTGCTTCAGTAAGCATGGCAGGTATGGTTTCTGCCTGCACTTCCACTAAGCTAGGGTGGATCCTTGACACAGGAGCCACCAACCATATGACATTTGATTTCGATTGTTTGGATTCTCCTATTGCTACTGCTTCTAACAATTCTTGTGTTCAGTTGCCTAACGGAAAATCATTCTCTATCATTCATATAGGAACTCATAGCCTATCACCAAATCAAACACTCACTAATGTCTTATACAAACTAGATTTTCACTCTAACTTGATTTCTATTTCAAAGCTCACCAAGAACCTACACTGCATTTTGTATTTTTTAGGACCTTTGCAGTGGAAGGATGATGGGGATTGGTAAAGAACATGGTGGCTTGTACTTCCTCACACAATCACAATTACCATTTGATACCAGTTTAATCTCTGTTAAGACTTTCGTACCTTCATCCATGCAATTTGTTTCTTCTTTTATGACTTTATAGAGTGATCCAAATGTATGACATGCCAGACTTGGCCACACTTCTATATTTAAAATAAAAAGGATTAATGAATTTAAGTATATTTTTCATTCAAAACCTGATCTATCCTTTTGTTCTGTATGTCCATTGGCTAAGCAAACCCGATTGTCTTTTCCTGACAGTCACACCAAAGCTACTTCTGCTTTTGTTTTGATTCACATTGATTATGGGTACCTTATAGAGTGTCAACTCATAGTGGTCATCATTTTTTCCTCGCTATTGTGGATGACTTTACCAGAATGACTTGGATCTATTTACTCAAAACCAAACATGATACTTCCACTAAATTGCAATCCTTCTTTACCTTAGTCCGAACTCAATTTGTTGCCACCGTTAAAACTATGAGAAGTGACAATGGTCGTGAATTCTTCAACTTTGAGAGTCATTCTCTTTTTACTTCCTTAGGTATCATTCATCAAAGTTCCTGTATAGGTACTCCCCAACAAAATGGGGTTGCAGAGTGCAAATATAGACACTTACTTGAAACTGCTAAGGCATTAAAATTTCATTCCAATTTGCCTTCTAAATTTTGGGGGGAGAGTGTTTTAGTAACCTCTTACATCATCAATAGATTACCTTCTTCTATTTTTATCTTGGAAATCTCCTTATGAAGTTCTCCATAAAAAACCACCTCAACTAAGTCACCTTAGAATTTTTGGTTGCCTCTGCTATGCTACCGTCCCACACTACCATGACAAATTTTCACCAAAGGTCGTCCCTTTAGTTTTTCTTAGTTATTCACCTGTTCAAAAGGGTTATCTTCTATTCATTTTAGTCTTCAAGACATTTTTGGTCAACAGAGATGTTGTCTTTCATGAACATATCTTTCCCTTCAAGCTTTCTGTACAAGATCAACCAATGTTCCCTGTTAATGTCACTAATTTTGGTTAATTCGAGGATCTTGATTTTTTAAACCTTCATCCCCATCCCACCATCCTTGTTACATTGCCCTCTTCACTAGAACCTTTACCTTTCATCTTTGATGACAACAATTTTCCTTTTTTATCACCTCAAACTTTATGACGATCCACTAGATCAACTACTCCACCAACCTGGCTCAAAGATTATGTATGCACCAATCAATCCTCTTCATCTTCTTCACTTGCAATCATTAAAGGTCAATATCCTTTGAATATTTCTTATGATCATTTACCACCTAAATCACAACACTTTGTAGCTTCTATCTCTAATATCATTGAACCTACAACTTATTCTGAGGCAATTAAACACAAGTGTTGGATAGAAGTCATGCAACAAGAAATCCAAGCTTTGGAAAGCAATGGCACATGGGAAGTGGTTCCTTTACCTTCTGGAAAATCTCCCATAGGCTATAAATGTTGGACCCCACCCCCCACCCGTAGGTGTTTGCAGGTTATACTGCGGCGAGTGTTTGCGGGTTCAAAGGTAAAGTGTATTAAGCATGTATGCTCGTATGTTTGGAATTAATAAAAGCT
>JANTPM010000009.1:12884709-12904577 GCA_025434745.1 Erythroxylum divaricatum
TGTGTGAATTTCTTGCCTATATGAATGATTAATGATGTAGAATTTGATGAATGGAAATTAGAGATGTTTTGGAAGTGCAAGTAGGTTTAGAAGAGTGTAGGAAAAGGAGGGATGATTGAGTGTATGTGGCTGCCATATTGTAAGGTTTAAATAGAGGTCTTGATTGAATTATGGTTGATATGTTAAGTGAAGTGAGTGGTTATGAGTGTAGAAATGGTATGAAAGAGATAGGAAAGGTGTTATGATGAAAAGCTAGAAATTTTATTTGAGCATGTTTCAATGATTTAGCCGTAACTTCTTTTATGATTATACAATTGAGATGATTTTTAGCTTAAATTAAACTAGAAGTGTTTAGCTATATTTCTTGTGAAGGAAGTTATGTTAAATATTGGCTTGAAGAGTTCCAAATTTTGACTTGAATGTGGCAATGTGTGTATGGATGAATAGTGTAATTTTAGTGACACTAAAGTTAAATTTGTGATATGAACCTTCGTGAATTTTTCTAGATTGATTTAGGAAAATTTTGCTCAATTGGTCTTCATAAAAGTTGTATCTTTTCTTGATAGCTTTCTATTGCCATAAAATGTACCATTTTTCGACATTGGAGTTGATAGTTATGAGTGATTGAAATTTGGATGTGGTTTAGGGTGCAATTATCAGGGCAGAAACTTTGATTGAACTTTTGACCCAATTAGAGGTTTAAATTGCTTTTAAGTGCTGCATGAAAGTTGTAGAATATATTATGATCTTTTCATTGATATAAAGTATGGAATTTTTGGATAATGGTTATTATTATTATTATTATTATTATTATTATTATTATTATTATTATTATTATTATTATCATTATTATTATCCTTTGGTATGATAATAATAATATAAACTTAAAAATAAATTATTTTAATTAATTAAATTTATTTTAATCTCTTATATAATACTTATTAATAAAATAATTAAAATATTTTAAAAATAACTTTTTATCTAAAACTTAATATTTATTTAAATTATTTTTAATTATTAATAATAATATAAATTGATGTTTATATATTATAAGAAGATAAGCAGCGTTGGTTAATACATAAGAAGATAAGTAGCGTTGGTCATTAATTTATAAATATACTGGAGCTTTTGATTGGAGAGCAGCGGCAGCAGTTAACGTAAATTGAATTCACGTGGCTGTTAACGTGAATTGAATTCATTAAAAAAGTGGGAATTAGATTCATCGAAGAATTCAAATCACCCTCTTTTTTAAGTTTCAAACAGATGAATTGAATTTATTCTCAAGATTGAATTCAGTTCATCACATTCCAAACACCCCCTTACTCTGCAAATTAATTTTTTCACATAACTGAGCAAGAGCCTTAATTACATAGGCAACCAAAAGTTGGCCGTTTATTTATTTGTATAATTTTTTTATTCAATAAAAGATATTTGTTATTTTTGTGTATTTATTAATTTTTAATTATTAATCATAAAGATAAAATCTTCAGAATAATTGTTATGCAATTAGAAATTATAATGTGATTATAATTATAAGATTCAAATTTCATCTAGTATTATTGCTTTTATCAAGATAAGGTATTGATAAAACGGTTAGACTAGTACATGTTTGTATCTTTTTTAAGAAATTAATCGATCTCATAAGTTAAAGTGTGGAGATACTTAAACAAATATGTAGGTGCTTATTAGAGAATAAGTTCACTGAACTGACCCAGGTTGGAAAATCGGGTTGAGATCTGATCCTGACCGTAGTGAAATAATCACGAAACTTTTTTGTAATTTTTGATTTTTCGAAAACCAAGATCTATTTAATTCTATAAAAAGATTAACACAAATCATAATAAAGCGAGAACTTAATCGTATCTTATTTCGAAGCTTGATCTGTATCTTGTCGTATCCCTCGAACTGTTCCCGAAATTGATCTGTCTTAACCATCATAGCTGTACAAGCATTAGGCTTCTAACGGTATCCATATAATAGGTTATGAGAACTCTATAACTCTTACAGAGAGGGTTAAGAAAGAAGTCCTAATTTCATTATTTATAATAAGTTTTGAACGTTTTAGTAGTTTAATTGAAGTTAGAATAGGGTTAAGAAAAAAGTGCTAACTCCATAGCGCTTAAGCCTATTTATAATAAGCTTTAGACGTTTTAGTAATTTAATTGAAATTAAATTTGAATTTCAATTAAAATTTAATTAGAATTATAAATAATGTTAATTAAATACCAATTATGCCCATATAAGATTTAATATCTCATATTGATCCTTATTTATTAAATATCTCATATTTGATCATAAAGTTTCTCAAACTTTACAATCAAATCCAACTTGATTAGATTAATTTTTCTCTCTTTAACTCATTATATATGTGAGACCTATTAGGTTTCTAAATATGTTGGCAATAATTATAAAATCTAATTTTAATTCTTAATTAATATATATGCTTTAACTAAGCGTCACATACTTAAATCATTAACTTTGAGTTTTTCAAAGACTTAGCGTTTCATATCTAATATAAAATCTTGTTAATTGATTCAATTGGAACTATAGAAGTTAAGTCATTATATTAGGCATTGCTACAAAAGAAATACTATTATATCATACAATATCTCATATTGTACTTTACTCCTTACATAAATTCATACTCTTATGAATTTAGTTATGAAGGTATTTACTAAAGAATCCCATTCCCTATAGATGACCAAAAACTTACCACAACAATCTCATTGAAGTGCTTTTGCATTCTCAATGCTTTATTTTTTTCTTAGATTTAAACAATTTGAACTTTTCAAATTTTTAAATCATTATGTCATTTAATAAGTATGATTATATCACATAAAGTCATTAGTAATCTAATGAAATATATGTATTATCCTTTTTATGAATTGTTATTCAATCTAATGCATCACATGTATAAGATTTAACAGTTCAATATCATCATCATCCTTTCATCAAAGGTTGATTTGGTTATTCTTCAACTCTACAAGTTTCACAAGTTCCATACGATTCATAATCAAAAGGATACATGTATCCTAGTATGTAAATTTATGATTCTCGGTATATTGATTTACTAATACGACATAAAAGGATAATCTCGGTTATCCAACTTTTATTCTTTCCATTTATGTCACACATAAGTCTTCTTTGATCCAATACATATACAAACTATTTGCATAAACTTGGATCAACTACTTTTATTTAACAATCTATTTCTTATCGTGTTTTGAACATTACAATAATGCTGAATCTAAATTCAGTATCAAATATTTATAAGCATGAATTAGAAATACATATGATCTCTATCATATCACATATAGGCAAGAAAAATTCTGCAATCATTTTCTATTAATGACAACTATTATCATACTATAGCAAAGCCTTTAATTTTCGTCCACAAACAAGGTACTATACCTTTCAACCGTACTCCATGCAACGCCTTGCAGTTTGCTATCATGATGTTAACATACATTTACATGTCGTCTTCAAAGTTTATAAGACATTAGTCAATTCAAAATGTCAATACATTTTTTTATCTATATGATTTTGATATATCTCTATAACTTTGTCGCCATATCCTCAATGAGGATTATAGCAAAATTGCATAATGAACATACAATTTTCTATCTAATTTTTGATAACTTTTCTCATACATATCCTATGTCCAAGAATTTGAGTTCACAAACTTAGGGTCAACTATATTAAATAAGGTAGATTTCACTAAGAACAAAATATAAGTGTAAAAGAAATAAGTAATCAATTATATGCCATGACTACTAAATAAGATTAGGACTTTAATCATGCAATTGGTTACTTCCACTATTTTATTCGAAATAATGCCTCTTACTACTATTCGAAAAGATTACTCTAATCTCTCTAGCAGGCTAGGATCCCATTCAAATATAGTTGACCTTGAATTTGCTCAACAAATCAATTAGACTTAAATTAGGTAGATAAAAACATTATCAATCACATCTCATGTGACTCCTAGATCTGTTAAATGACAACTCTTGTCAAAATATATCTTATATATTGTTCTTAACCTTGCCTCTAAATTTATGTGATCATGAGTTTGCTCATCTAAATGAGACAAATTTAGTTAAGTAGAACCCATCATCATAAGATTAAACATGTTTGGGTTAAAGCGGCCTTGAGTTTGCTTAACAAGCCTACAATAAACAGAACTCTAGTTTATTCTTATAACAATGAAAGGCAACAATCTCGTTTTTAACATGTACTTAAAATAGTGGGCGTAAAATATCACACATTGCATGTAAAATATCACACATATACAACATGCAATTTATCATGCATGCAATATATATATCAACGATATAAATAAAGTATGCAACCTATGCATTCATAAATCAAATTATATGCATAAAATATCAAACTTCGTTTGATTTTAGTTATTGATCTTCATAGTCTAAAATAACAATTCTAACTCCTTGGAAAACTTAAATTAGATTAAAATCATTGATTCTTAAATAAATTAAATTTCGATTCCAAATGAAAATTTAATTTGATTTGAAAACAATTTTTAAATCCAATTGGAAACCATTTTTAATTTATTTTGACTCTTTTGATAAAATTTAATTGAAAACAATTTTCAATAAATTTTACTTCTTACATATTATAATTTCGAAAAAAACTTCTTTTTCAAAAATTATATAAGCAAGGACGGAGATATTTGGGGCCCAATGGTGCACTGGACCCCCAAGTTTTTAAAAAATTAAATAATTTTTTATTTTTAATATATATAATATAATATAATATAATATATCAAAACCCTATAAGTTGTCGTAAACTGAATCGAACAAAGAGCAATGTTGTCGTTATCTATAAGAGTTACAACTGTTATATATGGAATTATTATCTTTGTAATTCTTTTTAATTATATCTTTGTAATTCAAAACCTTAGAAGAGCAACGTTGTCGTCAGCTATAATATATATAATCTATTAAAACCTCATCATAGGTTGCTCTTTGTTGCCGTCATCTATAATATATATAATATATTAAAATCCTATCATAGGGTTGCTCTTCTGGAAGATCTTAATAGAAGTCATTGTTGTCAGTTCCCATCTACTCTTTAGTGGATTATAGACAATCAGCTCTTGGATGGTTCATAGGGTGGCGACCGACGATTGAAAAAGGTAAGACAAATACAAAAGTGATAATGCCTGACAACAGATTGATTAGTTTTTAATGGAAAAAAATTGCATTTTGTTGTTAAATAGAAAAGTGATTACGCGGATTGATTAATGTTTAATGGAAAAAATGAATTTTATAGAATTTGTAAATATTGGTTCTAACTAATTTTTTTTATTTTGCAGTTACGAAAAAATATTTTAAACAATTAAAACCGACTCTTCAGTCATCATCGTGTGATTTAAATCAGAATGTTAATAAAGCCCCTTCAGCATCGAAGGAGGTTATTATTGAAAAACTTGTGATTGACTTAGAAAATCTTTTTTCTGATCCAGGATTGAGACTTAATATAATGGAGTGTTTATTTATTAAAAGTGTTAAGTAAAAATGACTTTACATTAATGATTTTGATGAAGTACAAATAGTGAAAGAAGAAAAACAGACGGAGATTGAAAAATAGACAGAGATAGAAAAACAGACGGAGATAAAAAAACAGACGGAAGATAGAAAAGCAGACGAAGATTGAAAAACAGACGGAGTTTGAAAAGTAGACGGAAGATAGAAAAGCAGACGAAGAATGAAAAGTAGACGGAGTTTGAAAATCATACGGAAGCAAAAGCAGACGGAAGCAAAAGCAGACGATGAAAAGCAGACGGAAGCAAATAATGTCTGAATCAAGAATCAGTTTGAGTTAGTTAGAGAACTCAACTGAATAACCGTTTCTTTCAAAATTGAAGAAGCAAGATTCAAGAAACAGTTGCAGATGAAGGCTATAAATATGAGTCGAAGTCGAAGATTGCAAAGTTACACAAAAAAGGTTACAGACACATACGTGAACGTTACAAAGCTTACTTGAGAATTTATTGTGCAAATAGCTAGAGCTATCTTACTGTAACAAAGCTCGAAACATCTTTCTGTAAGAAAGTAGTACAGATAGCCTGTAAAGGCTAAGAGTAAAAGAATATTGACTGTAAAGAGACCTGAAGAGGCTCAGAAGGAAAGAATACTTGTAAAGTTGTTGAGAGATAGTGAAATCTTATAAAGACATCTGAGGACTGGACGTAGCCCACGATTTGGGGTGAACCAGTATAAAAATTACTATGTCAACTTCTCTCTATCCTTATCTCTCTTATAGTTCAAAGTTTAGTTTTTACTTAGTTTTCAAACAAGTTTTCGAAGAATACGATTAACTTCAATTTACGGTAGTTCTTGTGAAAAGAACAAGTTTTTCTTTTGATAAAACTATTTTGAAGGTTTTTCAAAAAGGGAAAATACATAATTTAACCCCCCTTCTTGTGCATTTATACATCGTATAATAAGCATTGTAATAACGTGTGATTCACTTCAAATTTTAGTTTCATAAATAGAGCTCTTCAAAAGTTTACCTATGTAGTCATCAATTAAAGGAGCGTTATATCTTGGACCATAAGATGCAATAACATCTATGATAGGCTGTTAATACTAAGACTAGGAAGTATTAAATGTTATATCTGAGTCATACCACCATCTAGCCATTGTCATATCCGCATTATGAGCCACTTCTTTAGATTGTAAGGCATTACGAATTGAAGGTTGAGTTCCAAGATTTGTTCGTGTTGCAAAAAAATTAGACATCTATCTTCTTCTTTTTCTAACATCAAGTGCAACATTCTCTTCTTGTTAGGTAGGAATAATATCACCTTCAACATTACCACTATCATCCTAAACACCAACAAAAGAACTTTCACTACCAATTTCATAATTTAAACTTTGTCTTGTATCTTTCTCATGTTGATACTCTTCCAACAAAGTCATTATTTTCATTACCTTAAAATTTTACCGACGAAAATTATTCCGTCTGTAAACTCAAAACTTTGTATTTCATTATTTATCGACAAAAAATTTATACCATCGCTAAAGTTTATCGAAAATTGTCGAGATGATTTCTCTCTATATTTACCGATGGATATTACTACCATTGCTAAACGAAATTTTTCTTGTTAATGTTACCAACAGAAATTATGTTCCGTCTGTAATTTGCAACAATTTCGTTTCTATCGATAATTTTTCATCGCTGATTCCTATTTTTTTGTAGTGTGTGGTATGTTTGGGTAAATTTATATTATCTATATGTATGTATATTTCTATAATATTAGATGTATCTTTTGTTCTTGATATTAAATTATATTTTCTGATGAATTAAGTGGGGTAATCATTTTCTTTATATAGATAGTTATTTATGTGCTTAATTTTATTATTGTTCTCACAAATGTTTTATCATCATAAATTTTAAATTAGAAGAGGTTCTAATTAATGTTTTGATGATAACAAAATATAATTACTACTAACGAGTTTATTATTTTAATGAAAAGCAATTCAAGAATAACATGAAGCCATAAACTCAAGAAGATAATTTATGAAGTTGTAAAGAAAAAATGAACTTTACAACCATCAAAATAAAGATTAAACCAAGAAAAATAGAAGATCAAGGCTCATCAATGTAATTTTACGTTACATTATTAATTGTAATATTACTTTATTAATTAGATAATCTAAAAGGCTCACTATGTATAAATACTTCATTTCAGTTTATTGTATAAGTCTTGTCATTCATCAAGAGGCATAAAGGTTTTGGTTTTACTAAAAAAGCCTCTTGATCTTTCAAACACTCTTTAGTGAATATTTTGGGAAGTTTTCAAATCATAATTGCATTTAAAATTTAAGTTTAAGCATCTAAAGTTTTTTAAATGATGTTTTTAGGGGATTAGCAAACCTAGATAGGTTAGTGGTCCACCAATGTAGGCTAATGTTGTTTAATTTAATGTATTGAGAGTTTTTTTTGTAACTTTGGTTGATATATTGATTGACTAATATGACATGTTGGTCAGTTGAACAGCATCTCAACAACTAGTGAATCTATGCATTCAATACACATTAGTCAACTAATATACCATAGTAGTTGGCTATTGCTCTACAACTAGTTATTCTTCCTATCAATACATATTTTCTCAATGGTTTTAGCATAAAGAAGCATGTATGTTTTTTTATAGATATTTTTACATATTTTTCAATTATTTGAGTATTATTGTCTCGTATTTGTATAAGTGAGCCTATTTGTGTTTATTAAGAGAAAAAGTGAGGTATTTTGAGTTGTAATATTTGATTGGTGCATTATATTATTTTACTTGGGATGACCCCAGTCAGATTGAGGCTCCTTTTTTCCTTAGAAGAAGATTGTAAAAAGGTTCCTTATTGTTAAAAAAGATCGTAAAAAGGTTATTCTTCTTAGTGAAAGAAGAGTTATAGTAAATTTCCAAGAAGAGTCTTCCAAGTAGATGTAGGCAATGATTATTTATCAAACCACTATTAATCTATTTGCATTCTTTCTTCCCTATCTTTTTGAATTGTTGTTCAATTATTTGATCAAGTTATATTAATTCCCTTTATTCTTACATATGTTGATTGTTGTTAATTAAGTATGTTAGATATAAAAGTTTGTTAAATTTATAAAACCATTTATTTACCACCTCTTTTGGGTGCCACCGTGGACTTACACTACTGAATAAAATTGCTATTATAACAAATTATTATGAAAAATTCATAGATGAAAATCATAATTCCATCACAATAAAAGTAAAGGAAAGAAACAAGAAATTAGTTTGTAGTTATTCAACCACAAACTTCCAGATAATATATTCAAAACTCACACCCAAGGATATATAATAGACAAAAATATCAGAAAATAACAATACAAGATAATTTACGTGGAAACTCCCAAACCGGAGAAAAACTACGGGCACCGAGAAGAAAATCTACTATGTGAAAATTCTTACAATCACATAATTTTTCCTCTCAACCAATCCCCCAATACACCAACACACTCACAAAGAAATACATAAGACAAACTCTCCAACTTCCACCTCAAAAGAAGAATTTAACTAGAGTCAAATTTGTACTACAAATCTTTAACTTTGGTTTGGTGCACTAAATAAGGAGGTAACCACCTCCTTATATAGGAAAGAGTTTTACCCCAGTTGTTGTCTCCAACCAATATGAAACAACAAAGGAGCCAAACCCAACAAGTTTGTAGTTATTCAACCACAAACTTCCAGATAATATCTTCTTTTACGGGTGAATATGAACTTTTATAATAGATCTTATTCAAGGTTAATAAGAAATCTCTTAATTTGTATTTGGTAAATTTCCCTTATTTTAACAATTACGTAACCATATACAACTTAAAACCTCTCTTTCATATTCATACTAATGAACTATGATTGAATATTTGTTATGCAATTCATATATGCGATATATAGCCTATCAAGGCTCTTAGCATTTTAATATGAATTAATATCCTTGTAATATTTTAAATAATATTATTTTCTAATAATATCTCATTTACTATTTAACTTTTATTTTTCATATTTCATTCCAGTTTATATTCACACTTGCCGTATCAATCATACAAGTAAAAAGTTTGGAAATAAAAATTATACCGTGATTTTCTTATTATTATTATTATTATTATTATTATTATTTAGTTGTCTACGAGGTATTCTAGGAGAGTCCCAATTATGAGAAGACATCTTTAAATTATTCACTTTCAGACTAATCCCTGCTTAAATCAGATAAATCTCTTGCGGGAAGTAAAACTCTGACCTTAAATTTTAAACGATTACATAAATGAAGACTTTATCCGATTTACCAAATAAAAAAGGCTTGGATATGACTGATGACCTTACCCTGTCTTGGGGGACTTCTCGGAACCGTAGGATCGGTCTTAGCAGCTCTGGGAATCACTGAGGTTGAAGGATGTGTGGCAAAAAATTTTCAAATATTATCCAGTGTGGTTATCTAATTAAACCTCGACAAGCAACCGCAAGATCAGACCGCCTAAACTGTTATGATTGCACGTGTACGGTAAGCGGCAGCCACTTAACCCAACGCCTAATACTCACAGAAACCTAATAACGCAAGGTAAATCAAAACCGAATAATCCCATTGGACAAGCGACCTTTTTATTCAAGTTTCGCGGCAACACACTGCTTTCTCACTCTAGAGGCGCCTCTTTCACTTTGAAACTCTGTCTCTCTCTCTCTCTCCAACCCACTATCTCAACCCTCAAAGCAAAACAAAGTTCGACTCTTTTCTCTCTCTCATGAAACCTTTATTTGTCTCAGTGACTCAGTCCCACATCGCCTATGCCTGTATCTGTAAGTTGGCACTTTTGGATCTGTGAATTAGGGTTGTAATCGGTGCAATTTCCAACTTTTTCCTTTTTTGCTGGATTTTACAAATGCAAGGTGAATTTGGACCGCATTTAAGTTTCTGTTGTTATTGAAATGCCTTTCGGATTTTCTTAGAAGTGGGTTTATCAAGTTTTCTAAGTTTGTGTTTTCTTTTGGGTTTCTGTAGTGCAACCTCATGTTTGATGGGTTTTCGATGTTTCAGAAGTTTGGAGCTTTTGGCTCTGAGTCTGCTTCAGGCTCTGTTTCTTATAGTTTTTCTTGTCTTCTTATTTTCCTGTTTGTTATATATTTTTTTTAAAAGCAGCATTTTGAATTGACTTTTAGTTTGGCCGGTTGGGCTTGTTTTTATAGAATTTGAAAATTCGAGTTCTTCGTGGGTGCCTGTGATTTAATAGTATGCCATATTTTGATGGGCGGAGTTGGTTTATAGAAACCTTTTTACGCTTAAAGGTGTTTTTGATATTAGCTTTCAACTGACGCTTCCTTTTTCCCCTTCCGCGGTGGATAATGCACTACATTTCACTTTGCAGATTTGTACATGTATGTGCTTTAATCGATTGAAAGAGCTTCCACAGAAAATTGGGAGTTCCCATCAATTTAGTGCGCCTGCCCAGTTTAAAGGTGTTTCTGATATTCGTTTTCAACCGTTTGCTTCCTTTTTCCGCTTCCACGTCGGATGTAACTGCACTGCATTTCACTTCGGAGATTATGCATTCATGTGCTTTAATCAGTTGAAAGAGCTTATAGGAAATAGGGATTTGCCGGCAATTCATTATTTATTAATACTTCTACGTGCCTGTAATCATGTTTACACATACATGGCTCTATTCAGCGTGTCTTCTGGATTCTACTGCTGATGTCTGTTCAACGAACTTCATCCTGCTGTAGATAGTGAGGTGAATGCTATCAGAATTAAGCAACGTGAATGACAGGTTATGGTTGCCTGTAGATACGAGTCTTTAATGGCTCCAACAAGGAAAAAAAGTGTGAATAAGCGATTTTTAAATGAGGTCTCACCTGAAAAGGAAGCCAGAAATTCATTTAGACATAAGCCACGAGTGCTTGAGGTGAGAATTTTTATGTTCTTTGTCAAGAACAAGATTGATAGTATAGTCCAGTAGTTTGATTTTGGGCTCAGATTCAGATTCTGTATTTGTTGTTGATCCATCCATTGTGGACATGGACTTGTTAATAATGTGCCTCTTTAGGTATAGGAAAAGGTGTTTTTTATTTTTTGCAAAGTTAACTTGGTAGATATTATATTTTTATTGACTGTTTGATCTCATATTCTCTTTTTAATTTTACTTTCTGTTTCAATTTTCTGCCCAGAAGTTGGGACCTAGATGGAGCAATGAGGAACTTCAGCGTTTTTACAATGCATACCGACATTATGGAAGAGACTGGAAGAAGGCATATATTATTTTGCATTGCGACTTAATAACTTAGTGCTCATCTCTATTTATATTACCATATTTTATGATGTTTCCATCATAGCTGCTACTTCATCTTATTGACACATTCTTTAACTTTATTTCAAATTTTGATGCTTATTTTGAATTATTTGTTTGGGTTCAGGTTGCTGCTGAAGTGCGTAATAGGTCCACAGAAATGGTAGAGGCCCTTTACAATATGAATCAGGTGTTTTCACTCATCTTTTTTATCATGATTTATTGCATTATTCTCTATTGAATAAGTGCCCGTTTGGTTGAGCTTTTATCAGTAGAGCTTTTATCAGTAGAATTTTTGTCAGTAGAGCTTTTCTTAGAAGAGCTTTTTTAAAAGTCAGTTGACTGTTTGGTTGTCAATTTAAAAAATAACTTTTTTAAAAGAGCTTCATACAGTAGACTGTTTGGCAACATAAAAATAAAAAAACACTTTTATTAATTTTAACTATATTTTAATATTTAAAGTATACTAAATAATATACAAAATACAATATATTATATTTACAGTTATCTATTAAAAAGATAAGTATCTTATAAGAAATTTTAGATAATCACCTTATAGGAAATAATTTAAAGAGATGTTTGTTTTCTTAAATTGCTAGTATTGAACTTCTCCTACTGGACCTCTCTCATAGGATCAAGGTAAGAAAATGTGCAGGGAAAAGTAGAGATTGAAATCTAGCTGCCCTACCCCCAAGAGTAGGTCGTAGTACACCATGCCAACACCAAAAGCTAGGACCATAATCGCCAATCACGTCCTAAGAGCCCATTTTTTAATGAACAAGTTCTTCACGGACAAGTGAAGATCATCAGTAGATGGTGATGCTTGTACTGAAGCGAAACTAGGTAAGAGTTAAAGTATCCATTGTTTACTAACGCAAGCTTCTTTAATACCATCAGAGCTTCACATCTACGACCATGTATGAAAAGCCATCTGGGTGATTCAGTTACAAAGAAGTAGGAGATCATAGAATAGAGTATGCAAGGAGTAGAAGTCCATAAATAAATAAGTCTCCATGAACATTTTCTATTTGCGTATCCTATAGCTGGAAAGGATAGCAAGCCCAGAGAGAAACTCAAGAATCCAATGATGAGAGGGTAAAAGTTAACATGTTGCTAGTAATCGGAAACACGTATGGAGGTCCAAACCAATTGTATATTCCAGCTGTCTTTTCTCTAACCCATAGCGGTGCCACCGTTCAGTGTGTTTTCACTTTCATTTCTCTAAAGCACCAAATGGCACAAAACGTACTCATGCGTCATTTTCCATTGCCGCACCATGAGAAGATCAAAAAATGACCACCTTGTGGCTCTCCACGAGGCTTGCGACTGTACAAGGGATCGAGTTCAGTGGACGAAAAGAAAACTACAAGTGCAGGTCCGCATAAATGTGCAATCTTGAATGGGACCTTCGTCTGCGTTGAACGTAGACGACCTTCACAACGTCTGGAGGAGGAAACATAATATTTGAGAAATTCCAGAAAAAGGATTTGCGTATGAGAACAGTCAAAAAATAGATACGAAATAGAACAGTCCAGACTCCAGAGAGAAGAAACAGAAGAGTCACTTGATATATGCGTAAGTGACGCAAATTTGTCTACGCGAGAAAGCTCAAATTTGAGCTTTTCTGAAAAGCTCCAAATTTGAGCTTTTGAAAAAGCTATATTTTGGCTTTTAAAAAAGCTGTTTCTACTGTAAAAGTACTTTTGAAGTTTTCCACCAAACACTAACTTTTTTCTTTAAAATAACTTTTACTGTAGATAAAAGTGCTTTTGGACCCTCCAAAAGCTGAACTAAACGGGGGCTAAGAATTGTCTCA
This sequence comes from Erythroxylum divaricatum, assembly GCA_025434745.1. Classification (NCBI taxonomy): domain Eukaryota; kingdom Viridiplantae; phylum Streptophyta; class Magnoliopsida; order Malpighiales; family Erythroxylaceae; genus Erythroxylum; species Erythroxylum divaricatum. The sequence continues at coordinate 12,898,349 of JANTPM010000009.1, forward strand.
AATGGATATAAAAATTGCCTTTGTGAATATGAATTTATAGGAAAAATTCATAAAGGCTAAAAAGGAACATGTAGTGTGTAAACTAAAGAAGTCAATATATAAACTTAAACAAACTTCCCAATAATAGTATATTAAGTTTAATAATATTATTATTTCTTTTGGATTTAAAGAAAATACCGTTGATTGGTATATAAATTTGAAGGTTAGTGGGAGAAAGTTTATTTTTCTAATTTTATATATATGTTGACGACATCTTGCTTACAACTAATGATCTTGATATATTAAGTAAGACTAAAAAAATTCTCTAATAGTCATTTTGAATAAAAGATATAAGAGAGGCAACATATTTGATATAATAGAATTATTATGTAATAGATCATAAGAATTGTTGGGTTTATCTCAAAATGTCTATATTAATAAAGTGTTTTCAGCATCACTGAGTTCAATTCAAAAAGAGGGCAAATTTAACCTCACGCAGTGTTCAAAAAGTAACTTAAAATATAAGCAAATGGAGTCAATTTCATATGTATCTGAAGTTGAGAGCCTAGTATATGCTCAAACATGTATGAGACCAAACATGAGCTTTATGGTGAGAATGTTGGGGAGATATCATATTAATCCTGATACGGATCGCTAAAAGCTACAAAGAAAGCTAGGAGGTATCTACAAGAAAGAATATATGCTTATTTTTAAGAGGTGTTATCACCTTGAGGTGATTAGATACTTAGATTCAAACTCTTTTGGATGTCTAGATATAATACAATCCACTTTTAACCATGTTTATCTATTAGTTAAAGAAACAATCTCATGAAAGCCTACGAGGCAACCTGTAATCATTGTATTCGCTATAGAGGTTGAGTTTATGGCATGCTTTAATATCATGATTCAGATTAAATAGCTACAAAACTTTGTTATAGGACTTGGGATCATCAACGATATAATCAAGTCAATGAAAACTTACTGTGATAATTGTGCAGTTGTTTTTGCCCCATGAATGACATGCATTTTAAAGGAGTTAAACACATGAAACTAAACACTTCGCCATTAAAGAGAATGTTAAAAAATGTAGAGTGTCAATAGAGTATATTAACACTAATCTTATGTTAGATGGCCTTTAACAAATATGTTAAAATCAATATTATGAGTTTCATATTGTACTGGCTAGAAGGTATCATATCGTCCAAAAAAGGTATGAAATTTAATTCAAAGATACCGATTGTCGATGCCGGTCGGTACTAGTAATTTCGCATGATACTTTAAAATATCGATCGAATATTGACCAATACTGTAAAATTTGAAAAGTTAGGGGACCATTTTTTTTTTTAAGTACTTAACCCACCCAATCATTCCCCCTAAATATGTTTATTGTATTCTCTCTCACAGTCTCACTCAGTCATTCTCTCTCTCTTGGTACTCTTCTCTGACAATGACTCTCTTCTCCCTCTCTGACAATTGTCCTTGACGGCCACCACCCTTCATCTCACCATACATCTTCACCACACATCTCCACGTATGGGAACACACAATTTTAGGAGAAAGCAAGGAATGAGAGAAAGAGAGATGAGGAAGAAAGAGATAACACCTTTCTATTATGGTAGTTGATCATTTGAAGACTTAAAGCTTCATTCCCATCCCTTGAGAGATGTAGGACATACATGAGGGATAAGAAATGAGAAAATTAAAGAAAGTTCTGGACTTAGAGAAATGTTTTTCATGATATGTAGGTGAGTTTTCTCCTTGAAAGAGCATGTGACATATGGCTTAATTTAGAGATTATATGATGCTTGGATTGGTTAGTTTTTAAAGCATGTATACCTTTCTAATTTCATTAATATACTATAATTTTCCAATAAAAAATAAGCTACAATATATTTGTTGATGGATGTATTTGTGCAAAATTTAAAGAATTAGGATTTTCCATGATAGTGATCCTTTTGTTAGACGACTATAAATTTGGATTGTATTGTAATTTTAAAAAAATATAGGGATTATATTATACATTTAAAAAATTATCCGAAACAGTATTTGATATTAACTAATATCAATACAGCACCATACTAAAACCAGATTCAAATCTGAAACCAATATAAATATAGTATTCATTACGTCGGGTACAATCCAAAATATTTTATAATTATGTAAATAGCACAAGTATTATGTACGCTAAAAATTATTAGATAATACTATTGTATTAATTCTTATTATATATTTGACATTCTTTGCACATTAATAAATGTATTATTTCTGAATTTTATGTTTCCTTTTTGTTTTTTATCACAAGGTATATTGTTGAAAACATAATTGAATGATAAATCTCAACATGTACTTCTCTTTTATAATTATGATTAAGGAGAATGACTAGCATAGTCAAAGAAAGTTTGCTAAATTAATAGTGTATGATCATCATGACCATTATTAGTTTTATATTTGATTATGATTATTGACGATAATAATGTATATAAATGATGATTATTCTACATTATGTTTGTTTTGATTATTTATCTAATAGACTATAAAAAGTCACGAATTAAGTGAGACAATATTAGAAATTAATCTTTAAATGACTCATATACGGTAAAGAAATTTAATAATTTACTAAATGGGCTTTGGATTTTTAGCTATTGTCAAATTTTTTAGTGTATTAAGATTCTGTTGCAGCCTAATAAATGTTTGTCTTCTCACAAAATAACATCATCGTGCATAAGTGAGGATGGAAGATTGGAAAAGGGACAAATTGGATAAAGAATTAATATCTAAGAATTATTTCCGCATTATTAAACAATGGAGAAATATCGATATCCAAGGACTATCTTTATTTTTGAATAAAATTCTGAATGCAAATAAATATACATGCGTGAATTCCACTAATTTCCAGAAGCTTGTCCTGTTTTATAAAAATTATGCGTACAATTAACCGCCATTTTGTCCTGAAAGGCTGAAAGACAAAAAAAAAAAACTTTTTGTCTAATTTCCAGATCATCAACCACTTCTAGCAATAAGTGCTTATTCAGGTCTTGCGAACCCGTGGTGAAAGCTGATGTGGCTGCAGTTTTCCTCTTGTCGTGCATGACAGCTAAAATTCCAACAAGAGCTCAGAAGACTGTGTTTTGAAAATCGGACCGAATTAGCCAGTTGATCGGTGACCGATTTGTGATTCGGTCCGATTTATGTCCCAAAATTGGTCTTTAATTGACCAAGTGTGAACCGGTCAAAACCGGTTAATTGACCAGTTTTTGACCGGTCGGACCGGTTGGACAAATTTTTTTTATTTTTTATTTTTTAAATTTTTTTAAATATTTTTAATATTATATATAATTAAATATAATTATTGCATAATTATACCGGTGGTTGAACTGGTCGAACCGGTCAAATTGGTAACTAATAAGATCACCGATTTAATGACCGGTCTAAATTTCAGAAAATTAGGAGAAGACAAAAAAAAAAGTGGGATATTGTGGATCCAAGTATGAGCATCACTAGAAGCTTGCTTTTCTTGTTTCTGCTTCCCCAGGCTGGCGGTGCGATACCAACGCCAGAGCCTGAAGTTGTTCAGGTTGTCTAACACGCCTTGCCTGCGAACACACAAGTTTGGAATTCCTGATACACTGTAGACCAAGACAAAGGTGTAGACGGCATAAGGAGTTGATTAACAAAATGCACAAGCACTGGTTGATACTGGTCCAGGAGTTGCATCTTAACCCATTAAAATTCATCAGCAACATATTGTTAAGTTCAACTCTTGTACTTTTATATTAGTTATGAAAAGAATTGGCATACTAAATTACCATCTTTACTGTTAATTCCATCTGTTAACGGATCACTCCCATAAAAGGCTTCTAAGGCATTAACAAGCAGAGTCCGAGTAGAGTCAGAGTTGTGTTGAAAAATGGGCACGGAATCCAATCTTGATTATTACGAAATACTTACGAAACTATTTGGTATTTTTTAAATCAAAACTTAAGATCTCTTTAACTATATAAAATGATCAACACTTGAATCATAGTAAAGTATGAATTGTAATCTATACCTTATTTCAAAATTTGATATTTGTCTTGTCATAGTCTTTGAACTGTTTCCAAAATCGAATTATTTTAATCATCGTAATTGTATAAATGTTTGTTATTTGATGATATAATTGAAATTAAATTATAATTTTAATTAAAATTACAAATAATTCTAATTAAATATTGATCATGCTCAACTTAGATCAATGTCTCGTATTGATCCTTATTTATTAAATATGAAAATATCTCACATTTAACCATAAAATTTTTCAAACTTTATAATAAAATCCAGCTTGATTAAAATAACTTTTAACCCATTTTATATGCGACACTTATTATGTTTCAAAATATGTTGGCAGTGATTATAAATTATAATTATAATTCATAATTAGAATTAGATAAATAAAAACTCCTTTTAAATTTATCTTTAATTCTCCAATTAAATAATTTATAATCATATACTAAAATTGACGTCTAGCAACGTATCATAATTACCCAAATATTTAAGAATGTCAAAGTGATTTTAATTAACCTTTTCGCACATGATTTTTCCGTATAATTCAATTCTTTCATCATATAATGTTTCGATTAGATATAAAGCATGAAATTAACATATGCTTTAATTTGAGTTCAATTATATTAGCTTTTTAACATTAAGTATTGATTTATTAATGACATTTGTAAACTATTTACAAAACGTCTGTGAAATCTAAAATTATTTATAAACTTGTAGGTGCTTGTTAAAGAATAAATTTATTGAACATACTCGATATGAGAAATCATTTCAAACATTGATTGTATGTCTATGAAATTTTCATTATCATAATTGTATAAATGATCATTTAACTTAAGATCATCAAAGTTATCATATATAGGGATTGTTATGTTTTGATATTGCTTATGACCTATTTAATTATATGTTGTTTAATCGGTAATCATTGAATGTAGCATCAACTCTAGGGAGATAATTGCATGATCAAGATACGATTAGTATAGAATAGTTCCACCATTATTCTGCCTTGTTTGAGATTGAAATCTGAAGTTATCATCTCTAATAAACAGTTAGAAAACAGAACTTTCTAACGGTTTGCTAACTGCCTAGTAGAGTGTTAGTCTCTGGAAGCATATTTTGCTGTCACCTGCGGCCTGCCAAATCCCATCGAAGGAAGGAAGGAAGGAACAGAGAGATCAGAGAATTTCCTCGGAATAGGCATCGTGAAACTTCCAACAGAATACAATTCCGACGAATGCAGAATAAGCGGAGCGTAAATGATGCGAAATAAGATTTTAATGCTACTTTGTGGCTGGTATATGGAAGCAGAGGACATTTCTCAAGTCTCAACACTCTCTCGTTTAGGCTTATGTTTGATTTAAGACTAGACTTAATTAAGTTCAAGTTATTTAAATTAAGATTAAATTTTGAGTTAAAATAACATTATTTTAAAAATTGATTAAATCAATAAACTATTCGAATTACTATTCCTATAACCATTTGACAAGCACATACTTCACCCCTGTCAGCATCGGAAATGAACATGACACCACACAGAATTCGGAATTCACGTCATGTTCAATATCTTGTTCCTACCATTCATGTTCACGTTAGGGTATCCTGACTTCTTTTGCACTCATTGTTCAATATCTTGTTCTTGTCATTCAAGTTCATGCTAGGGTATCGTGTTCCTCCTGTTAGGATCCATCTCCTCCACAACATTTGTCGCCCTCTTACTTGTTAGTTGTTACCCTTCGACGGACGGCTGAGCTCTAACTGAAACCAAAGTGTTTATTTCTTATTTATTTATTTATTTATTTTCTTTAATCGAGAATTTCGGCTGGCTGTTTAATTTATAATTTAAAATTAGATAATTCTTTTAAAAACATAAAAACTCAATTCAAAATTTAATCACTTGCACTAATGAACCAGGACAATTGACATATCCACATAAGTAGGAGTGATCTAAATGATTTCAACTCCTCACTTAAGACTCTCCCTTTCAGAAGATCTTGAGTTCGAGTTAAGCCAAAGGAGAAGAAATAAGAAATATTCCTGTTGATGATCCTCTAGTCCCTTGAGCAAAGTTTTTTGATTTGATCAATTACAAACGCCTCATTTCTAACAGCAGTGTAAGAGTTGGAGCTACTAGAAAATCTGGGAGCTCCTCAAATAAAGTTCCTTGATCGAATCAATTACGAACACCTAGCTTCTAGTGATAGTGTGAGAGTTG